>WBNO01001762.1:0-13641 GCA_013400575.1 Peucedramus taeniatus
GAAAACAGCCTCCACCGGGCACTCGCCACCCTGCAGGAGGAGACCACTGTGTCCCTCAACACCGTGGACAGCATTGAGAGCTTCGTGGCGGACATCAACAGCGGGCACTGGGACACGGTGCTGCAGGCCATACAGTCTCTAAAGCTGCCCGACAAGACTCTCATTGATCTCTATGAGCAGGTGAGCAAGCGCGGGGCTCCTACGGGCTCTTCTGGTCCCTGTGGAGGTCTCTGTGTGGTGTTTTCCATTAACGCTGTGCTGATGCAGACATTTGTTTCTGGGGCAGGTTGTGCTGGAGTTGATCGAGCTCCGAGAGCTGGGTGCTGCCAGGTCTCTGCTGAGGCAAACGGATCCCATGATCATGCTGAAACAAACTCAGCCCGAGCGCTACATCCACCTCGAAAACCTTCTGGCTAGATCTTACTTTGATCCTCGTGAAGTAGGTTACCCCTTTCTTTACAGACCTTTCCTGCATGAGCCTCAGCATCATTGCAAGCTGCTGATGGCTCACGGCTTTGGTTTTTTTTTTTTCTTGGCTTGGGGACTGGGAATGTGCAGTTTCACAGTTTGATGATTTTACACCTTCTGTGAGGTGTTTGGGAAGGAGTGCATGACAGTTTATCACGAGGCAGCAGAGCAGTGTTTTTGACGTGTGCTGCTGTTGGGAGTTTGGGGATTTGGCCCTTTGTCCTGCCACAGGATCACATCTGCAGCTTTTCTTTTCAGTGTTAAGTAGGCAGCAGAGGAAGGCACAAGTAGTGTGAGCAGAAATAGTGCTATGCAATAACAGTGAAAACAGGGCATTATTTCTGACTGGTTATGTCAGTCTGAAAGTTTTTGTGAGAGCATGTGAGGTTAATAGCTAACTTAGTTAAGGGACTGATTTTAAAAATCTTTTCCAATGCTGATGATTCTTTGCTTTTAAAATTGGTATTAAAGAGAAGACCTCTTTTGGAGGCTTAACAGAAAGTTTATATGGAAAGGGTTTTAATTTTAGAACAACAGAAGTCTTTTTGGAAAAAAAAATATTTAGGAAAAAAGCTAATAAAAATAATTTTTCTTTAGGCATACCCAGATGGGAGTAGCAAGGAGAAGCGGAGAGCTGCTATTGCACAGGCTTTGGCTGGAGAGGTCAGTGTGGTGCCTCCATCTCGTCTCATGGCACTGTTGGGGCAGGTGAGTCTTGAAAGATGCTTTACTAGCTGTGTCTTTAGGTTGTTGCTGCATAAAACTAGTTGTGATGTGGTTGAGTCTCTAGCTCTTTATAAGTAAAGTTTAAGCATGGTATAGTTTAAAAAAAAATTCTATAAAAAGTCATTCCTCTAGTTGTAGATTTCTTCCAGTAGAATAAATAATCAGCACAGTGTAAATCAGCACTTTGAGGGTAACATTCTGTAACACACGTTTTCTGGTGTGTTTTCAGCCCTTTCTGATTCTCAGTGCTCAGTGCAGACAGCGTTTCTGTGTGGTTAGATCTGTGTTAACTGGTGGGTAATGGTGTGGCTCTCCTCTCCTCTAAAGGCACTGAAATGGCAGCAGCACCAGGGCCTGCTTCCTCCCGGTATGACAATTGACTTGTTCAGAGGCAAAGCAGCTGTGAAAGATGTCGAGGAAGAAAAGTTCCCCACGCAGCTGAGCAGGCATATTAAGGTAATGTTTGCTTTTGTGTGTTTCTGCTGCGTTTTTCTTACTGTGTTTTGTGTTGGGAGATAAGAGGAAAATCTTCTGAATGCTTCTTTTATCCTTGTAAATAGTTCTCCCCGCCCCTCCTACCCCCAGCGCTGTGCTTTATCTTATCAGGAGTCTTATTAGAAGACTTTTCTTTGTGGGAGTTTGAGATTAGGTCTTTCAACAAGATTGGGTGCTTATGGTATTTGTGATTAAGATAACTGCATCTTTGACTTCACAGTTCAGAATCAGTCATTTTACAGAAATTTGCATAGTCCCTTTCTTTATTTGTGTGAAGTACTTGAGTCCTAAACTGTTTTCCAGAAGCCAGGAGCTGTGTTTTGTGGTGTTCAGTAATAACTTGCTACAAATTCTATATTAGAACTCGTTTTGTTTATCATTGCTGATCTCCTATTTTTGTTTGGGCCAGTGAAGTTTCTTTTCTGTATTTAGTTGTCACGGCTACTTGTATTTAAAAATTTAGAAATCGAAAAATTGGACATTGAAAAAAACCAAACAAATGTTCTCTGTAAAAATTACGCTGGAGAAATATTACTCCTAATGAAGCAACTTCAGAAATTCTGAAATCTGACTGATATATGTTAGGTATTGAAAAGGTGCTTGTTAACAGAGAATTCACTGCAAAAACAAAAATACAAAGAAACCGACTCAGCTCCTGATGTAACCATACAGCGTCTGTTGCAACATTGGACATTACCAGACCAAAACCAGGGCTCGTTGGTTTGTTTGGTTTTTTTTGGTTTTGTGTTTTTTTTTTTTCCTTTTTTTTTTGTTTTGTTTTGTTTTACCATTTTTAGAAAATGCAGCTCTGTGTATTGACAGATATTTTTTTTGTGCTTCAGCATTAAATTTGTGCATACATACCTTTAGAAGATACTGTATTTTTACCAGCAGAATGACACTGCAGTTTTGCTTTAATGAGTTGAGTCTTTTAGATTGGTTATTAAGCTTTGTTTATATTCTGTTTTAAACAGTTTGGGCAGAAGTCACATGTGGAGTGTGCTCGGTTTTCTCCAGATGGGCAGTATCTGGTTACTGGCTCAGTTGATGGCTTCATTGAAGTATGGAACTTTACTACTGGAAAGATTAGGAAGGTAAGTTACTCCTTATATCACACAGGGTGACTTTGATTTGCCAGAGCACCTGGGTTTATTCTTTGAGACTGTGAACCTGAGAAGATTGTCTGTTTAGGAGATTCAAATATCAGTCTGGGATAGTTATGTGGGTGTAGTTGTCTGGTTTGTCATAGATTTCTCTCTGTGATAACTTCTTTACCTTCCTGCACTGTTGTTGCCTTTAAAATGGTGACAGCGGTAGTACCCTGTATTAGAAGGCTATGAGGTCTGATTTACAATAAGTTATGAAGTATAACTGAAGGTAACACTGTTAATACTTTCGCACTTTGCCTTAAAATAGATTTCATTGATTTCACTACATGGACTGATGAATCTTCTGCTTTTGTTTAGGACCTGAAGTATCAGGCACAAGATAACTTCATGATGATGGACGATGCAGTGCTGTGCATGTGCTTCAGCAGAGATACAGAAATGCTAGCAACTGGAGCACAAGATGGAAAGATCAAGGTACAAATCTTGTATGGTATATTGGGAGAGGTGGTGACCAAAAAGATTAGTTTGCAATAGCAGTAATGTTCCCATTCTGTATAAACTCAAACGAAATTTAACATGTATTTAACATACGTTTTGGCTCTGGTGTTTAAGCTCAGTGATCTGATAACAAAGTAATCACGTATTTGCTGTTTTCTTTTCAGGTGTGGAAAATCCAGAGTGGTCAGTGTCTGAGAAGATTTGAACGAGCTCACAGTAAAGGTGTTACGTGCCTCAGTTTCTCTAAAGACAGCAGTCAAATTCTCAGTGCTTCTTTTGATCAGACAATCAGGTAAATAACTGAGAATGTGTGAGGTATAGTGTGGGAGAAAACGGGTTTTTCGAATAAGGCGGTTTAACTATAAAAGAGTGTAATCTAGAAGGTGCCTGTAGAGGTCTCTAGTCCACTATTCTTCTCGAAGCACAGCCGGCCTTTCAGTTAGAACAGCCTCTTCAGGGCCTTGTCCAGCTGCGTTTTCAAAATCTCCAGGTTTCAAGATCCCATTGCTTCTCGTGGGGAAAATCCTGTTTGGGTGTAGGGAAGGATTTTTTTGGGTTGGTTTGATTATGGTTTTTGGTTGGAGTTTTTTGGTGTGGTGGGATTTTTTTATATCCTTTGCCTTTTGTACTTCAGCTGTACACGTTTTGAGGAGTCTAACTCCATGTATTCTAAATACATGTTGGGTAGTGATGTTAACCTAATAGTTACAATTTTTTAGGTATTAAGGTGTTAAAATTATTTAGGTGAATATACCTTCTTTTCTCCTTTCCTATTTCCCCTCTTTTTTTTTTCTTTTTCTTCTCTATTTTTTCCTAAGGATCATTGCAGGATAGGTTAGAAGTAAGAATATATATACTCAGAAAAATACTCAAACACTGTTCTAATCTTAATGGGCAAGAGGATCCTCATCAAACCCCTTTTCCTGCAGCTCTTAGCAAGCTGGAAAGTGTTGATTACTATTTGTGTAATGCAAAATTGTGATCCTGCTTACTGAGTGCAATTTGCTCACTCATTTCTACCTATGTTGTCTGACAGGATTCATGGCTTAAAATCTGGGAAAACCCTAAAGGAATTCCGTGGTCATTCTTCCTTTGTCAATGAAGCTACTTTTACCCAAGATGGCCACTATATTATCAGTGCATCCTCCGATGGCACAGTGAAGGTAAGATGGCATTTAATCTTTGTAAAGAACGCTTTCAGATTCTTGTTATTTTATCGCTCCTTTGTTACAATTGTTGCAGTCATTGCAGGAGGATTCAGGGTTATCGGCAGTGATGAGTCTGCTTGTGACTCTGCTGTAGATTTCTGTGAGAACTGATGAAATTTGATACTCTGCTTACAGTCTCTTGCAGAGTCTGTCTCTGCTGCGTTTATGAAATGGGGACATAAGTGCAGTGCTTACTGCCTGTTCTGCCTGCTTTATTCTAGACACAGAATTGACTGTGACACCTCTTGTCCTATGATGTGGGGATTCACTTGTCTGAAATAACTGCATATCAGCTCTTTCTTTTTAATTTTTAATTCTTAAAGCTAATTGTTTTTATTTTTTTACACTAGGTTTGGAATGTAAAGACAACAGAGTGCTCCAACACCTTCAAGTCTCTTGGTAGCACTGCTGGGACAGACATTACTGTGAACAGTGTCATTCTGCTGCCTAAAAACCCAGAACACTTCGTTGTTTGCAACAGGTCGAATACAGTCGTCATCATGAATATGCAAGGACAAGTATGTGATCCTACTGGTATCCTTTCAGGTCACTCTGTCATTTCAAGAATGCAGAAAACCTAGTTAATAATCTAGCAGGGTTAAACTGGATTTCTCTGGTTTGCTTGCATGACAAACTGTTCTGAACTCAAGTTTATAGAAGACAGAAAGCTCTTGAAGCTATGGAGAGGTCTGTGTTCTGAACAGACCTAGTACTTAAATATTTTTGTGCCAGACATGGTTATGATATGGTGCTGTTTAATCCTGACAAATGTTTTTGGGGGCATGTCTTTACAGATTGTAAGAAGTTTTAGCTCTGGTAAGAGAGAAGGTGGTGACTTTGTCTGCTGTGCACTTTCACCTCGTGGTGAATGGATCTACTGTGTTGGTGAAGATTTTGTGCTGTACTGCTTCAGCACAGTGACGGGCAAGCTGGAGAGAACTCTGACTGTAAGTATTCAGCTCTGAGCTTTTTCAGAGTTTTAGATGATGTAAATGTTCATTATGAAGTCTATTCTCAGACCAAGCAATCTTTCTTCTCTAGCAAACATGATTGGTAGCAAATGAATTTCAGGAATTTGGCCATAGAATGTGTTTGGGGTTTTTAGAACCATTTAATTATAAAAATTAGGGAAGTATTTATCCATCAAGCAAAGACTGAATTAGTTCAGGCTTCCTTGAATGAGAGCATGTCTTGGCCTGAGCTCTAGCTGGTGGAGAATCTGAAAAAGCTGTCAGATTTAAAGCTATGGGGTTTAAGTTTGCTTTAAATTGAACTTAAAGAGGAATACCAGCTTGAATGTCTAAATGTAATGGGGAACACTTTGGTGCTGTGAATTTCAGTGGTTGTAAACCTTCACTGACCCTCCCCTTGCCCAACAAAAGTAACTGCCATGTCACAAAAATTGTTGTGACTGGTCTTGAATGTTGGTGTGGGTACTCCTGCTTTTGCTCTATGCACAAAGCACCTTAACCCTCAGTCCAGCTTTCCTTCAGTTGTTTTTGAAGAGAGTATTGGTCTTGAATCTGCTAAAGGAAGACTCTCTTAATGCATCTTTCTGCTTATTCTCTAGGTCCATGAAAAAGATGTCATTGGCATTGCTCATCACCCCCACCAGAACCTGATTGCCACTTACAGTGAAGATGGCCTCCTCAAGCTCTGGAAGCCATAGATTGATTTTGCAGCCAGCTCTGAAGCATGCCTGTTAGTTGCAGGTTACTAGTATTTGTGCTTTAACAAGGTCTAAATATGCAGAATGTGATACTTGCTCAATTTTCAGTTCACGTTTCCAGAGAATTACATTTTTACCTACCTAGAGTGGATTGGTGCATAAATATAGCATCAGTTAATTTCATATACTTCTATTTTTACTAGAGTAGTTGAAGCAACTTCAGTGAGAATGCTTTTTCTGCCTCCTGAAGTCTGTACTCTTCCTACAATGTTTGTAAAAGTTCAATGAGCCAGCAGCTGTACACGCTTAGAGTGGTTGCTGACTTCCTAGAATACAGTAAAATGCTTTTTTTTTTTTTTGAGTTAAATGTGGAATGGAAAGCTGTCTCTTCCCTGCTGCTGAAACAGGAATAGTTTCCTGGAATGCAGATGAGGATACAGTATCATCAGCTTGAAGATGGGGTTATTTCTATGCCATTGGGCTTTGCTGTGTTCAATTTTCACTATCATTTTTCCAATTATATTGGAAGATGCTGTCACACAGCTGCTTCAGAATGAAACTATCCTTCCCCATCTGCTGGCACTTCCTACTATAGACTGTAAACCTGCCTAATGTGGCAGTGAGATACAGTTGGTTCTGTTTGGGGATTGTTTTGTTTTGGTTTGGTTTGTTTGTTTTTTGTTTTACTTCACTTCCATACTAAAAGGAGTTATTACCGGAGCCTTCTTCTTGTAAGTGCAAAATGTTTTTAGACCAGCTATAACTGAAACAGGCTCCAGGGGATCAATATTTTAAAAATGCAAAAGTTGCATTTTTACATAGGCTGAGTTCCTAGTGCTGTGATAATGTTTTAAATAATTATTTTAAAGGGTTTTTTTAGAAAATTCATATGCCTGTGGACCTAGCTGAGGTTATATGCTTAGGTCCCACAAGATGATAAAAAAGATACTTGCAGGCTCTTCAATTTGAAGCACATGATTTTTTGTTGAGAGATTCTGACTGATGTACACTGTTTTGAATGTACACCAGAATCTTCTGAAGTCTGACTGTGTCTTTTCTAGGCTGCAGAAAAATTAGGTTTTTCCTGTAATGATGAATCAAATGCATGTGGATTTGAATCTGCTATGCTGTGTTTTGTCCTCATCTCTTGTAGAATGCTTTCCTACTGCAGTAATCTTTCAGACAGTAATAATTTGTCTTCAACTTAATAAATTAGTTCCACTTTAAGTATCTTGTCTCTGTCTTTAATGGTGTGGGGAAATGTAGAAAAATCTCAGCTGGAATTCTGACACAACACCTGTGCTACAAGTGTGGTGTTCTGTTGAGCTGTGATGTCTGAATTCACAGGTTGTTTTTAATTCCATAGATATGGTAACAGAGGGGGTTTTTACATAGTAAATTATTATTTTTGCTGCTTGAAAAAACAGAAGTATCTGTCAGTGATATCTGACAAGCTCCATGGGCAGTTAGTAATACTGTTAAATACTGCCCATGGGAAAGATCTTGACAAAATATTTTAATAGTACTTTCCTTATAGCAGAGATGCTCCCATTCCTTCAGCATCTTTGTGACCCTTGACTGGTCTCTCTCCAGGACAACTCTGTCCTTTTTTTATGGGAAGACCCAAAACCAGATGTAGCATTCCAGGTGTGTCTCCACTCTTACTGAGTAGCTGGGAAGGGTTGCCTCCCTCCACTGCTGTCAACCAGGACACCATTTGCCTTCTTTCCAAAAAGATGGCTCATGTTGAGCTGGGTGTCCACCAGGGACCCCCAGGTTCCTCCTTGGCTGTTTTCCAGCCAAGTGCCCCCCAGCATGTGCTGTTGCATTGGGGTGCTCTTCCCCAGGTGCAGCAATTTGCACTTCCCCTTGAATTTCATTATGTTCTTGCCAGCTCATTTCTCCAGCCTCTCCGGGTCCCTCTGAGTGGCCCTTTCCCACTTTAGTGTTTATAGAGGCCCTTTTTACCCAGTTAAGCTTTAGCTTCCATAACTTCATCCCTGGATGCCCACACATGACATCTGTGTTCCTCCCAATATACCCAGCCTTGGTTATACCCTCCAGATAATTCCTTTTTGTGTTCTAGTTTAGCCAGGAGTTCCTTGATCCCCACGGACCTCCTGGCTATTTTTGCCTGGCTTGCTGTTTGCTGGGATGGACCGCTCTCAAGCCTGAGGGAAGTGAGCCTTGCATATTAACTAGCTTTCTTGGGCTCTTCATTCCAGAGCCTTATCCCTTGGAGTGCTTCTAAGCAGATCTTTGAAGAGACTAGTCTGCTTTTCTGAAGTCCAGAGTTGAGAACTGGCTTTTCATCCTAGTTCTTCCTCTCAGTATCCTAAACTTCACCATCTTGTGGTTGCTACAGCCAAGGCTGCCTTTGACCTTGACAGTCCCAACAGTCCCAACAAGCTCTTTAGTTTTCAGTACAAGATCCAGCAGAGCACTTCTCCTAGTTCCGCTATCAGCTGGGTCAGGAAGTTCTCATTGATGCACTCCATGAGCCTCCTGGATTGATTATTACAGAATTGTTAGAGTTGGGAGGAACTGCCGGAGATCTAATCCAACCCCCTGCCAAGGCAGAAACGCTTAGAGAGAGCAGGTGGCTTTTGAATATCTCCAGAGAGAGGGAGTCCATGTCCAGTTCCAGTGCTCAACAGCCCTCAAAAGAAATTCTTCCTCATGTTGAGGTGACCTCAGCCACTCCTCATATGGCTTTTCCTCATGGTCCTTCACCATCTTAGTTGCCTTCATTTGGATGCTCTGTATTGGCCTAATGCCTTTCTTACACTCTGGCACCCAAAACTGCACACAGGAGTTTAGGTGAGGCCACCCCAGTGTAGAGCAGGACAAGCCCTTGCCCAGCTGGCGATGCTGTGCCTGATGCACCCCAGGAGAGGATTGATCCTCCTGGCTGCCAGGGCACACCAGGCAATTATCACCCACAAAGTCTCAGCTTGTTCATCTGTCCCTGGGTAGAGCTTGATAGATTCCAGTTCCTCTCTCATGTAAAGAGAAACTCCACCACCTTGTTTCTCTGACATTTCTGTCTTTTCTAAAAAGGACATATCCATCCATGACAATATTCCAGTCATGTGAGCTATCCCACTATGTCTCAGCATTGCGGTGAGATCATGGCCCTGTAAACGCACATATATACCTAGTTCTTGTTTATTTCCCATGCTACATCTTCTTGTATACTGACACTTCATGGGCAATCAAGGAATGGGGTTTCCTAGAAGGGATGTAGAGAACTTACCGTAGCCATAAGCACCTATGATGTGTTTTGTATTTTGATCCATAACTCCAGGGGCATCTGTCTCTGCAGTGGTTGCTATGACCTGCTCCCCAGGAGGAAGCAATGGCACAATCGTTGCTGTTTGCACACCAACTCCCAAGTCCTTCACTTGAAAGCCCATCTCACCAGACTGGCCAGCCTGCTGCCAAAGACTCTCTGCCCTTTTTAGCTGGGGGATCCCCTTCCCCCAACAGCCTAAAAGTCAAAAAAACACAACCCGCTGTTTCAGAAGCCAAAACCTCGATAGCACCAGCCACAAACCCAGACATTGATCTGCACAATGTGTCTGCCTCTGGCTGTCCTGATTTCTCTAACAAGGAGGGCAGATGAGATGACTTGGGCATAGGGATGACTTGGGATGTTTCTCACCTGCCTTTCCTTGAAAGCTTTAAAGTCTTCCTTGATCCCACCTATTTTTTGGCTTGTGGCATTATTTGTACCCATTTAAAAAAGTGATGGGGTAGTGGTGAATGACAGGTCAGGGTATTGTCTTGGCAACACCATGGATCCCAGCTTCCAGAGGGCAGGATGCCCCTTGTGGCTGTCTATTAGGTTGGCAAATGGAAAACTCTGCCCACTACCAGCACTTGAGGTTTCTTTTTACAGTAATCATGATGAGGTGAGGTTCTGGTGAGGTTCTCTTTGTTGGCCTTGCTCGTGGACATCTAAAGAGTTTAAAGCATCAGATCTGTATTTTTGGTCTGCAAGTTGAAGGGTGGGGGCTGAATTGGAGCCCTGCTTTTGTGGGTCTCCAGGGTGCAAGGTGCCTCAGGCTCAGCGTTTTGTTTATCCATTGCAGGTATGTGATTCTGAGCCCACTTACCTCTCTCTGCTTCAGCCCCTCTATATACTCCACAGCCAACTGACTGTCCCTTGTCATTCAGCCACCTGTTGCAGCTGGTCATCCTCCTGTGCACACTTTGTGCAGGTACCAGCCTTTTCTTCAGAAGTATCTGGGCACTGAAACCTACCACCTGCACTGACAACTTCCCCTTCAGTTCTGTCTGCGTGGAAGCATCAGGCTTCTCAGGGCTGCTCAGTGGACACACTGCCATTCCTTGGGCACTGTAATAGTACTCATTTTACTCCCCGAGAAAACGGTAAGCCTGGCAATTGTTTATGTGTGGTTTTTCAAAAGAGTGGCTTAAATCAAACCTCACTTTTCTTAGTGTGTTTTCCTAATGCTCTGAGTGGGAATCAGTCACAATCGTCTTCCCGGGTGAAGCTGCTAATGAAAAATCATAGGGCAGGTTGCTTGCTTGCTTGCTTGACTTTGCATAACACTGCAAATTCAGAGCAGATTTGGGGTGACTGAGTTTACACCCCTGGGCTGAACCAACCTTTTCCACTGTTGCTGGCTAGCAGGTATTCAAAACTATGGGAAGGACAGGACCTGTAGTCTAAAGGCTCTGAAAGCAGAAGCAAAAATGAGTGTAGGCTCTTTCACAACCTGTGCAATAGTGGAGCTCCTAGTTTTATGGGAAAACTATGAAGCCCTAAAGGCCTGGTGCACAGTGAAGATAATAATTGTAATAGACTAAAATATAAGCTTGATCATATGAATTAGGCAGCTAGGATTACAATAGGTCAGAGTACTATATGGGTAGATACAGAAACAGCTGTTTTGTACTACTGTATCAATTTCTACAGCTGTCCAGTCTATTTCCCCAAATTAGAAACAGTATCCCACATAGAGCAACAAGTCAGAAAAAAAATCTTCATTTTTCAGTGGCACAGAACACATCTAGCTGTTCTAACTGGATGATACCCAGAGTTCATGGGACAAAAGTCCTACTAGCTCTTGCCATCCAGTGCTTTTTGCCAAAAGCTTATTCTACTGCTGCCAGTATTTGTTTGGGGCACAGATTTTTGTATCAGTAACCAGCTAATTTCAAAACAGAATACTAACCTGGTGGCGTTCCTGCTGCCCTGCCCCCACTAGCAGAGCATCCTTCCCTGGACTGCTCTACTAAGGCTTATAGAGGCAGCTCCTGGTCAACTACCCTCCTCCTGCAATTTGGAACTGCCCCATCTGCTGTGGGGTCATCAGGTATGAAGCAGAATTATCCAGGGCCTCCAGAGTAAGTCAAGAACATGACCTCAACTATGCCAATGCAGCTATGGGTGTGGTGAAAGAAAAACTAGTGTTCCTGAGAAAGTAAGTCTACGAAATGTTGGTTTTTTTAAAAAATATAATACACAGTCATCTGAAGCAAAATCATGTCCCACTGTCAAACTCAAGGCTGTGAATGGAGTGTTGTTTGTCCTTGCTGTTTTGATCTAGTGGTAAAGAAAAAAAAAAAAAACAAACCAAGGGTGCTTATTGAGCTGAAAAAAAAGTATCTTATTTTACTGCTGTTTAAGCCTCAAGCCAGCTGTGCAGGAGTCAGCTCTAGCCAGAGGAAGATTAGTTTCTGTTTCTCCCCTCAACTCAGACAAACCATCCTATTGATAGAGAACAGGCACCTGCAGGTCACATTTTTCAGCTCACTGATGAGCTCACTCAAGTAGAAGGCCCAAGAACAGTTGGCCTACAGAATTTTATTTCTGTTGAGAAAGAAAACAGAAAAGTAGGTGAAACATGCAGGTGAAAGATCACGGTTCTGCAGGTACCTGAAAAGGACATTTGAGGTACAAAATCCATGGTATACCATCTGTCTTTATACAATGAAACTTGTAACACTTAGATAAGCTAGAGATGTTTTTTTCTAAGAGCTTCCAGATATTCAAGTTACAACACACGTACTGCCACACAGCAGCTGAGTTCTCCTCATGACACTTTTGCTTCAAAGCAGTATCAAAAGCCTAAGCTCTGTCCCAAGCCAGATGGTTGAGCAAGACTAAACTACCACACTAGAGGTTAAATCTGGACCTGTCTTCTCAGCATATTTTCTGAAAGAAGGTTTTTAAGATTTTTCTGTGAATAGCTGTCTAAGAAGAAGGGGGTGGTGTTTTTGAACCAGCATCTGGTCTAAGAAAAGAGGCAATGAACAATTTTGTAATTATATCGGAAACACTTCATCTACAATAATTAGAACATTCATACAGAAATTTAAGAGTCAGCTTGAAATAATGCACACAATACATTAATTTCAGAACATCCTGGATGCAGTGGTTGGTTGTATTCACTAGCCTTCTTTCCTCTGCAGGATCACATACATCCACTAAGAGGACTGGAACTGCTCTCCAAAACACACCAAGGATAACTGATTTCAGTAATCAGGGTGGAAATCAAGTTTCACCTAGCAGCAGTCTGACATTCCAAGCCACCTGTGTGCTGACAAAGCCTAGAGGATTTTACTAATGCACAGTAGCCAAGACAGCTCAAAACAATCACTGGCTCCACAGACAGTGCAGTGCAGGACAGCAGCCAAACGGGAGTCACCGAATAAACAAAATAAGCTCCACATCTAGCTCTGGGGTCAGGACCAGTGCTGGCACAGGAAAGGACTATCTGACCTCATGTGGAATAGTGTGGAGAGCTTGGGGATCTCATTACATTAATGGGCCTGTGAAGATTGACCACTTCTGTGTCAGCCTCATCTACCATGCTGGGTGCATTAGAGCCAGGCCCTGTTTAACAAATACCAGTACAAACCCAAACATTATCCTCCTAATTGGTACAAAACTTAACTACATCTTACCATGGATTATAAGTACTTGTGCATACTTTATTCACAGAGTATAAGATCTAGAATTCCTAAAAAGCACACCACGGAATCTTAGTTTAAGCCTGGGCAATTGCACACATACAGGAATTACAAGGTTTGGAATAAAAGACAAGCAGGTAAGGGAGTTTTCTGGACCAAGAGGCAGAGGTGAAGTGCAGTCAACTTCATTTCAGCTTGCATCCTGGAGCTTTATACAAATCGCAAAGTCAGTTTAATTACTTAGTTTATTTCTTTATGCTTTTAGAAATGACTATGGCTGGAAAGAACAACGAAAAGCAGGTGAGGGCAAACTGCTTGTAGTCCTTCACTCATCCACTACTGCATACAAAACAAGCATCACAAATTATTCACTGGCCCATTTATGATGTCTGGCACTGAACACCACCTCTAGGCTGATGCTCATCATCTTCATACACTTCTCCATTATAGTGGTGTTTTCGCTTCTGAGATGGATCGAAGTCCACTAATTCCACCTGTTCCATTTCCTCAGCTTCTTCTATCT
>WBNO01001762.1:20476-67419 GCA_013400575.1 Peucedramus taeniatus
AGTAAGTAGTCTCCTTCACCATGGCGGCGGTGGCGGCAGCAGGCCCCCCGGGCGGTGGGCGCAGATCCCACTGCGCGCTGCTCCGATCCCGACTCTTCTGGAAAGTTCGGGCCGGTCCCGCAGCCCCGCCGCTTAACAGCCGGCCCCACCCCGGAAGTCCTGCCCNCCCCCGGGTGCGCAGGCCCAGTGCGCCTGCGCGGGGCCACGCGCCGCGGGGGGCGCCTCTACCAGGTCACGTGGGAGACGCGCTGCAGCAGCTGATTGGCTGCTGCGGCGGCGGCGCGAACGTCGCGCGCGTGGGAAGGGGGAGGAGCCCGTGCCGGTGTTGCCATGCGAACGGGCCCAGGGGACGGGGGGGCCGTGGNAGTGCCCGTGTTACACCGGGAGTGGGAGAGACAGTGCCCGTGTTACACGGGAATGGGAGAGACAGTGCCCGTGTTACACCGGGAGTGGGAGAGACAGTGCCCGTGTTACACGGGAATGGGAGAGACAGTGCCCGTGTTACACCGGGAATGGATCTGCCATAGGGATGGGTGTGCCGTAGGGAATGGTGCGACAGTACCCGTGTTAGACTGCGGACGGAGCCTCGCTGTCCGCGGGCATGAGCGCTCCACTGCAGGGCCGGGAGGAACAGGGCCGAGCACCGGGCGGGGTGAGGGATCTTTGCCGTCCAGGGTCAAATTGACCTAGACTTGAAGGTTACGTAGCATGGTCCGTGTGCTGACTGTTGTTGGATGAAGCTGTCTCGACTCTCTTGTCTCTTGTCTTCTGGTGCTCTCTCTTGTTTTGGTGGTTAAGTTAATCTCTGGGGTGAACTCTGATTCAGTGGGAAACAAATTGAGCTTTTTTGTGCTTTGACAGAAGAGCTTGGCTTGGAACTGTCAATCCAATTGATTTCTCCTATATATGGTTCACAGATGTGAGAATGTATGGTAGTGTAGGAAGGAAAACAGGATTACCCTCTCAACAGCAACCTGCTCTTAGGTTATGCAAGTGCTGGTGATGTGCTTTGCTTTGAATTTCAGAAACTTGAACCAAGTGAGCAGAATTCATGGACCCTGTTCCACAGGAAGGTAGCCCATTGGGAAGTGGCATGTTGGTAACACACTGTTTGTTTTGCACTGTAGCACAGTGATGCGTGTGTGCTGGCTTGTGGGCAAAGAGAAATGTACTCAGCGAGTGAAACTGCCACACTTGGAAGCCGTGGTGATTGGGCGTGGCCCGGAGACTGGGATAAGGGATAAGAAGTGTTCACGGCAGCAAGGTAAGGTGATCTAGCTCAAATCCTGCCTTCTATGTGCAGCAGCAGCTGAGCGTGCCTCATACCTCTGTGTGGTCTGTAGTGTTGCCTGGTTCTTGAAGTCATCAAGCCTTTTTAATAAGCACTTAGCGAGATCTGTGGGGCCTGAAAAATCAGAGACATTCAATGACAGGATGTCCACCTCCATAAACTAAAGTTTGAACCTTAATGTGAGTTCCCAGGCCCGCAGTTGTGTTTCACTGCCTGCTTCATGAACAGCACTTCTTCTCCGTAGTATTCCAACAAGTGATTTTTAGCATGACTTGTTATTTTATATGTAAAATAACATGATCATGGAGAATATCTGAAAATACCTATGAGCTATACAATACTGCACATCTTCCCTGCCTTATCTTCTGTGCTTCGGAACACAGTCTTGCTCTATGCCTTATTGTCGCAGAGGGCTGGTAAGAATGTCAACAGTATGTATAAGACATCAGCAGAATCCACCTTTGTTCTGAAGTAATTCCACGCTTCGCTCCATGTATGGGTTGGCTCCTGGAAAGAAGAGACGAGGCAGAAATGTTCTTGGCGTACATTCACAAAGATCAGCTCCAGAAAGAAATGGCTCTTCAAAAAGAAGAGTGTTTTCTGCACGGGGTGGTTCAGCAGAGTTCTTTTTATTTGCATTGTTTTATGACACTTTGTTCTTTCTTTTCCAGTTCAGTTAAAAGCGGATTGTAACAAGGGGTATGTCACAGTTAAACAGGTACGGTTTTATGTATCAATCTGCAGTATTTCTGGTACTTATTGGAACAGTTGTACTTAACTCCACAAATGCTCCAAGTGATGATTCTGATCACTGGGTCTGAGGGGCCTGAAGCATTCTTAACCACCAAGGGAGGTTACAGCAAGTGGCTCTCAGAAGTTAGCTTTCTTCTTTGTGCACCTCAATGAAAGGCTGCAGTATTCCTTTCAAATACATTCTAGTCTAAGACAGCCAGACTTGCAGCATCAGGGAATGCTGTTGTGAGACCTCAGTTAGTTCTGTCGGGTGCTGCATTTTAGAGACTTTGGATTTCTACTAAACTTGCTTATCTTCCTCCTAACCCTTAAACTTCATAAGCTGAGGCAGTCCTTTGTTTAAGGTTGAAATTCTTGTGTTAATGGGACTGTGCAGTTGTAGAAGTTCTGTGTTGGTGGGCTGATAGAGCCAGAGATGTGGTTACTTTATGGGAAGGGATGGGATGTGAGACAGTACTGCAGGAATGCTCGTGTTACCAGATGGATGGAGGCAGGCCTACTCCCTCACACTTGGGAGACCCATTACCTCTGAGATAATATGAAGGGAAAGGTCTCTGGTGCTGGTGTTGGTGTGTGTGCCCACAGCATCAGCCTTCGCAGGCAGTGCAACAATACGCTCTACCTACCGAGGGGTAATGTCTTCTCTCAAAGTGCCTCTGCAGCCCGCTAAGCCAAGGCACCCCAGGGGTCTCTGATGGATCTGGCAGAGATATCTGGGGCAGTTTTTTACAGCAATCAACCCTAGTCATGATTTGAATATTGTGTTACTGCAATCTCAAAACTGGAAATACTTTCTGGTGGTGGGTGCTAGCATGTTTTCTCTGCCTGTTGAAGAGTTGCTCCCCAGGTGAGAGGTATGTAGCACATGGTTCCAGTGATC
The DNA here is from genome assembly GCA_013400575.1 of Peucedramus taeniatus. Lineage (NCBI taxonomy): Eukaryota > Metazoa > Chordata > Aves > Passeriformes > Fringillidae > Peucedramus > Peucedramus taeniatus. Next base: position 23,401 of record WBNO01001762.1, read on the forward strand.
AGTTGTTTCATACTTTTTTCGCTGATGAGAAGCATCCTTGACCTGAGTGAAACTGCAGAACTGTAGACTAAAGAGATCCTGGCTGGAATCAGGTGTGTGCTTCATTGCAGTGATAAACAAGTGAGAGGTATAGTAACATCTTGTGAAGCATGCAGGTATGGCATTGACAAAGCTTACAAAAACTCTCTCTGACTGAGTTCATCAGTCACAGGAGAGAGCCGATTTCCTAAAGTCCATTTTGTGCATAAAAATTAACCAAAAGCATTTGGCTGAAGACTCCTCTAATTTTTGTAGGGTCACCCACAAGATGATGCAAAATCCATCTATCAAGCAATCACTGTAGGTTGCCTACACCACAGTGTGACTGCACTAAAATAATTTGCTTAAACTACTGTTACTCCTCAGAAATAGTTGCTGCTGTTACTAGTTGTTTAATAGATTGCTAATTTGTGAGGGAAGTGCAGCACAAATGGTGCTGTAACTGTGCAGCTGCTGCAGACCCAGGCTCCCTGTGACAGCAGGCCTTGAGGTTGTGTGCTGACAGCTGTGACTGCAAAACTGGGACAGAAACAGGTGTTCACAGTGCTGCACTGCCTGGTCTGCTAAAGCAGGTTGATGTGGGCAATGTGGGTGGTGAATACAGAGTGCATTTGCTTTCCAGAATAATGGTATTCCAGGAGAGCTGAGCAGAAGTTGGCGATTCCACTTACAACATAATTTTCTACTATTTTTTTCTTTTTCTGTCTACCAAAGATAGGGGTCAATCCAACTAGTGTTGATCTTGTGACTATTGGCAAGGATGAAGTGGTGAAAATGAAGCCAGGCCAAGTTCTGCATATTGTAAATAACCTTTACCCCTACATGGTGGAATTTGCTGAAGAGTCTGGGAAAACTTTTCCAAAAGCAGAGAAGATGCCACATGAAGACTCCTGTGAGAATGATGATATAGAGCTTGTGCCCAGAAAAACAATGAAGTTGGAGATGGTAGATACACAAGGCAATTCTACAAATCCAAAGCTGAGCAATACCAATGTTTCTACACATGAAGGAACTTCGAGCAAAAAGGCAAGTGTGTAGGTATTAATACTTGTGCTGTTTCTCCTGGGGCTATCTCCTCCATAAGGAGATGTGATCTTTTGCTTTTGTGGATTCTGCTGGTGGCAGGCATCTCAGGTGAACACAGATCCTCAAAGTATACAGAGCATGAGAAGTGTTATGTGCTCCTGACATCACCCAAACTCTGGGAAAGTTACTTGGGACCCATTCTAACCTGACCTGAGGGTTAGGTGTGTGTGACGGGGGCTTCCCTGTAACAAATGAGGATTTAATCTCTGGTTTCTGCTGCAGTTTCTGTTAGAAGGACAGTCCACGTGAGCTCCATTTAGCTGCAGTCACACAAGGACACTCTCCTGGCTCTTGTGTGGTTATCTAAAAGCAAGTGCACAGAGAACAGAACAACCTGAACCTTTTTAAAAAAAAAATTGTTTGTAATTGCATGGGGCCTTTTTTCTCCTCCTGCTTTGTTCATTCCATATGGCAGAACCATGTTTACGTTAGTGAATGTTACCAGCCAGAATTTTTGAAAGGGAGTTTTTAGCCCTGTGACATGGACAAAATCAAAGACCTTAATGCATTTGGAACTAGTGCAGTGCTGGAGGAGAAGGCACAGAAATTAAACGCCCTAGGACAAAATTTTAGTCTCAGGTTGCTGTGAGTTAACCACTTACTTAATTTGTGGACTTGGGCTAGTTATATTAGGGCCAGATTTGTGGAGGAATGAGCAGGGAGATGATGACTCACACTGTTTCCCTGCCAGCATTATAATGTTTGAATGTTTTCCTTTAAGAATATGATGAATATAATTACTGCTCTGAATAGTTAAAACATCTGTTTTGAAAAAGGTGCACTCAAGACACACCTTCTATTAGGTGTTCAGTAGCCAAGTTAAGAAATAGCTTATGTTAGCTTGATCTTCCTGTGCCTTTATTGTTTTCTCTATGAGCCACTGCACAATACAAAAAAAATCAATACATCTAAGGATAAGGCCACACTGCAACTACTTTGTTCAGTGCAGAGCAGTATGGGATAGGACAGTTAATGCACATCTTTGTGCTTACTTTGGTTCTTTGATCCCTGAAGCAGAGGGCCTTGTGCCATGACACATGCAGACAAGTTATTAAATTCAAACACATTTATAGTTCCCTGTTGTTGAATTTCCAGTGTTTGGAAGATTGAACTTTCCATCTTCACAGTATTTTGCTAAAAGTTTTCAAAAGTAGCCTTTTGGGGGCAGTTGGATCAGGTATGTTGGCATTTTATAGAAGGGAAATAATTGAACTGTCATTCAGTTTTTATTGTACTGCTGTATACTAATGAATATTCTTAACTGAATCCTTTGAAGTATATAATTGGATGCTTAATTGTCTTATAATTTATTTTTCCGATTCTGTGCTATAGGAACATTTAGGATACTGGAGTCAGGGTCTAAAGAATTCCATGCAAGATCCAAAAATGCAGGTGAGAGCTGTATACTTGTACTTTACAGTAGATCCTGTCTAGCAAAGCTAAATGAGCTTTCTTTCTTCCTTCTGCAATTTGCTTTAACAGTCTTGATTAATCAGTGGAGTCCTGCATAAGGGCTGAAATGTACTTGCATCTCTCTCTGTAGTAATATTAACTTGGGAGTTAATGTACTGATTTTGCAGATTCTCATTGTCGTAATTATCTTTGAGCTCTCTGTACTGTGAGATTTTGTCAACAGTTTTCAAAAAGGTTGATGGGAGAGCAGGCATGCCATGCAGTTGCTTTGTTTCCTCAGGGAAACCGACTAAAATGAGGTTATCATTTGAAGCTGAGCAAGCCACAGAGGTTCCCATTCTCCAGCAGTCAGTGCTGCCTTGTTTCTTAGTGCAGTTTACTGGTTTCCAGCAAATTCTTAACTTTCACACTTTTATGTCAGCTGACAGGATCTGACCCCTGGTCTCATTGGGCCCCTTCAGGTGATGATCCCTCTAAGATAATTTAGAGTCATAGTGTATGTTGAGTTGGAAGGGACCTGTCAGGATCATTGAATCCAACTCTTAGCCCCTCACAGGACATCCCCAGAAATCACATCACGTACTTGAAAGCGCATCTTGGAACTCTGACAGACCTGGTGTCATGATGACTTCCCTGGGGAACCTATTCCAGTGCCCAGCCACCCTCTGGGTGAAGAACTTTTTCCTGATAGCCAGCCTAAACCTCCCCTGACTCACCTTCAGGCCATTTCCTCAAGTCCTGTCACTCATCATGAGGGTGAAGAGATCAGTGCCTGCTGCTTCCTTCACAAGGAAGTTGTAACTGCAATGAGGTCTCCCCTCAGTCTCCTCCAGGCTGAACAGACCAAGTGACCTCAGCCACTCCTCATATGGCTTCCTTTCAAGGCCCTTCACCATCTTCTTAGTCCTCCTTTGGACATTTTCCAAGAGCTTTACATCTTCTATTGTGTCACCCAGAACTGCCCCCAGCACTGGAGGTGAGGCCGCCCAAGTGCAGAGCAGAGCGGGACAATCCCCTCCCTTGCCCAGCTGTGATGCTGTGCCTGATGCACCCCAGGACACGGGTGGCCCTCCTGGCTGCCAGGGCACTGCTGACTCATGTTCAACTTGCCTCCTAGCAGCACCCCCAGGTCCCATTCCATCGGGCCGCTCTCTAGTCTCTTGCTCCCCAGTCTCTCTGTATGTCCAGGATTGCCATGTCCAAGGTGCAGAATCTGGCACTTTCCCTTGTTAAACTTCTGTCCAGCCCTCTGATTTGTCCAGGTCTCTCTGCAGAGCCTTCCTGCCTTCAAGGGAGTTGATAGTTCTTCCCAATTTAGTGTCACTGGTAAACTTGCTTTCTATTCCTTCCAGTCTTTTGTCCAGGTCATTTATTAAAATGTTGAAGACTACAGGGCTGAGGATGGAGCCCTGTGGAACTCCACCAGTGGCAGGTCACCAGTCTGATGTCGCTCATTTGCTGTAACCCTGTGTGCCCGACTTGTGAGCCAGTTCCTCATTTAGCTGATAACTAAACAGAAGGCTCCTATTTCTTGGTTGATTTTTCTTTTAATTCAAGCGTGAAGTGTTGAACTGCAAAGATTTACAGGAGAACTGGGTGCCCATTGTCCTAGAATTGCCAGTACTTTCAAATGAGTCTATCTGTTGGGGATGATAAAGCCATGGAAATTCTTCTGTTTTTTTTAAACATGAAGCTTAATTTTTATCCCTGAAGCAGAATTCTATATATTTACCAAAACAGGGCTTTCTTGACCCAAAATGTAACCAGGTTTTAAAACTGTTCTTTTAATGTTAGACACAAATAACTGTTTTTGAATTAAGGTTAGCTTTATTAGTTGTAGTTTCAATCTGAATACACAAACAATAAAACTACTATGTTTTCTTTTTAATCAAATATCAAATAGCAATATTTCTTTCATCTGAAAAGATTTGAACATGATCCTTTTCCTACTGGCAGCAGGAGCAGACACTAGTATGTGTGTATAAAATATCTTGCTGCTGAACAAATCAGTCCTATGATTTGTGCACAGATAGAGCTCTAATCTTCTTTCCTGTTGAGTAAGATTGATCTGTAAATAAACATACAAGAAGAATTAGCAATGGTGACAAAGACATCATCCATCTCTTGTCAGCAGGTGTACTGCTAAGAGATCAGAGACACAATACATAGTTTCTGCATCACAACCTGACGGCTTTTTACTGCTGGGTTCTCCCCACTGTTATCCACAAGCTTCCCAGCCATTTCTCTTCCTCTCTTCCTGCATTGAATTGTTGCAGAAAGCAAAACAAAATGAAAACAGGAAGAAGGACATGATAGACAGGAATCTGTTCTCTTTTTTGTGAGTGATCTTACAAAGCAGCACACTGGATAGGATGAACTGAAATAGCCCAGACTTGAATATTTTTATCTTTGTAATGCTGATGGAGGTCTGCAGCACACTGCTGGTAGCACATCTGAGATTTGTGCTTCACTCTGGAAATCTGCAGCCTAGTGCATTCCGATATATTCTGTATTAAGCACAGTGGTTTTGTTTGTGACTGCAGAGCTTGAACGTAGCCTGATGGAAAGTAGAGTTCCCTAGGCCTCACTGGTATCTCAGTCCAGGTGATTTTCAAGGGTTTGTTTACCCCTGTAGTTATGGATAACTTACTGTAAAGTAAGATTAGAAAGCTTTTGTCTTTTATAATAAAAGTATATGAAGAAAGTGTGCTGCAACACCTCTCCATAGCTACCTGGTACGTTATGGAAGAGGGTACTTATCCTGAAGCAGCTTAATTCCAGCAAAAGTTTTCACTGGATAGCATCTCTCCACTAAATATATTGCTTATAGGAATAATATAATTAACTTTCAATCCGAAAGCAATCTAGTTATTTCATGTTTTGCAAGGTTTACAAAGATGAAAAGACTGTAGTCATCAAGGATAAATATCCCAAAGCACGTTACCACTGGCTTATCTTACCATGGGACCCTATTTCAAGCCTGAAGTCAGTCACCAGGGACCACCTTGAACTCCTGGAACATATGCATGCTGTTGGGCAAAAAATGATTGAACAGTGCCCTGCCAGAGAGAGCCTGGAGTTCAGACTGGGTTACCATGCTATCCCCAGTATGAGGTAAGACCTAGAGGAGTCATGTGGTGCACATGCTGTTCTTCCAGTTACACAGATTTGGGGCTAAATCCATGAGGAGATTTGGCATTGCCAAAGAACAGGCAATCCTCAACACTACAGACAGCTTGGTGTGCAGACCTTTGCCCCACACTGCTGTATAGACCCTGATGCATGGGCATCTTGGGCACAGGGGGAAATACCTGTTGGGCTTCTCTAGCAGAGGTTGGTGCCTGGGGCTGTGGGATGCCTGTGCTCCAGCCCCAGTGACAAGAGCACTGCTGCCATTGCTACGGCATCCCCCTCCCAGGGCGCCAGTGTGAGATTAGAGACTGACTCCTAGACCTGCCAAGTCCTGCCTAATACCGAGCAAGGATTTGAGTCTTGTGTCTAAGTCCTGACCTTAGAGTGTCCAAGTGCCTGTTGATACTGTAGTCAGCTGTTCTCCAGCTCTTGAATGAAGCTTTTGAGTACTGATAAGTCCCATTCAATTACTCTACAAATAATAAAACTTTAGTTTATTATTAAATCTTTAATAAACCTGTGGTTTGCTAACACTACTGTCTCTGCCATTTTGGAAACTAGCAGGAATACAGACTGCAGTGAGGGACCAACGGAATATGCAGACTAGCGACCCTGACTTTATAAGTGAAATGCTTGGCAAGAGACAGTGCTTCCAGAACAGACTGTGTTTCCTCTGTCATAGGGTCAGGACTACATACAAGGCTGGCACCCTGCTGAATCATGTTTGCAACTGATACAGCTGCAAAACAACTTGGAGCATTAACCTCCTTCTCTCATATCTACATTCTATTTTTTTTCAGTCAGCTACATTTGCATGTAATCAGCCAGGATTTTGATTCTCCGGCCCTGAAAACAAAAAAGCACTGGAATTCCTTTACTACAGACTACTTCTTAAACTCTCAAGGTAATGATTAGAGAAAGTATTTCATAACACATAATCCTGCTTGCAGGTTCTGGCTTTGGGCTTTTCTTCCAAACAAATGTGCAAGTCATACATTTTATTGCAGTAAGTGAAAGGTTTTATTTCATTTAAGATATTGGGGAGTAACACTGAGTACGTCAACAAAATTTGTGATTGGTTTAAATTAGAATGCAGCAATGACACACTGTGCATGCAAAACCATGCGCAGAGATTTGCAGTGTCATGTGTTTCATGACGCTACGTGGTCTCAATACCTATGATCTTTTTTATTTTTATCCCCAGATGTGATAGAGATGGTAAGAAGTGAGGGAAAAGTGATGGTTAAAGACCAAACCTCTGAACTTCTCAAACTTCCTCTCAGATGCCATCGCTGTAAACAACAGCTGTCCACAATCCCACAGTTAAAGGAACATCTTAGGAAACATTGGCCAAAATGATTTTGCAAAACACCATCTTCCAATCTGTCTTCAGATTTCAAGCCAACAAAAAGACCACAAAATGTTAATGGAAATGTATGTTTATTTACTGGAATGACAAATGTAATGTGGGGAAAAGTGGCCTGGAAACAGCAGCACACTAATTTAGTAATAGCTTCAACAAAAACCCAAGCCCTTTTCTTTCTTCCTACTAAAAATATAAATAAAGCAACTTCTGAAATTGAAGCTTTTTGGTTGCAACTTTACTGTGGTACAGCCACACTCATCTGTAAGTGATCTGAAGTCTGGGAGAAATACTTTGTTTGGATGAAAGGATTTATTTTAATTCAGAAGCTGAACTGAGCCCACATCTAGGTTTCTACTGAGAAAGGAAAGAAACAAAAATTTAGAGGTCTTTCTCTTGATGTTTTCTGCCTACCACTGAAGTTCCTCCTAGGTGTCAATTTGGCAGGCACTGGTGTGGCTGACAGTACTGTCAGTGGAGGGGAAGGAGCAGCAGCTGATCGTCCCCACTTTGCTGTGCCACTGAAAGGCCGGGCAGTTCAGTGCTGCTGAACTGCCCCTCAGCTAGGGGACAGACACTGCCAGGCTCTAAGTGGAACAAAACTCTCTTTTGGGTACCAAATGTATTTAAGCATTTTTGGTTAAATACATTTGTAATATGCAGTGACCAGCTTTACTGCTTCCCAGAGTAATAAAACTATCAAGGTTTGCAGTTGCTTGTCTGCATATGTTGAGGTTGAAACAGAAATTCTGTGGTTTAATCCCGCTCAGTTTCTTCAATCAGGATTTTAGTGAGCCTCTAATAATTTGATTGTTGTCAAGATGTGAACTTCAGAAGCAGCAGCACAGTACTAATAAAAATATCTTGATTTGTACAGTTCAATTTCATTCTAAGCCCAGTTTTGAGTTAAGTAAGATGCTCTCTGGGTGAAATGGCTTTCAGTAAAAGATTGCACAGAGCTTTTGCCATACAAAAGCAAAATGTTGCTCCTAACAGTAACATTCTGTAGGGAGAGGGTGTCCTCTTCCATTCCCCCATGCAACAGCATGTTGCTGTACCCACTCAAATGGGGCAAATAGTAATTTGATGTTGCTGGAAAAGAATAAAGATGTTTCTGTCATAAAGTTGTCCCAAAAAATGTGTTCTTTCAACCTGGTATGCAAGAAGCCAGTCCACACAGGGGGTCATGTTTATTTCATGCTTGTGCAGAGATGGGTGCTGGGTGGTGAATCCACAGAGCCAGCACACCCAGCTGTAGCCAAGCAGTATAGCTAAGATATTTTCAAAATATCTAAGTCTGCACTTACCTGGTCTAAATACCTACCTACTCAATAGCTATTGGACAATCTTTTGCCTGCTTCAACTTAAAGGTACAATGTGTTTCGAATTTATTGTGTGTGTTCTGTAGGTAGGATTCTTCATTTGGAGGTGGGTAATCTAAGCTTTAGAGATGTGGCTTTCCTATTATAATGAGCTAAGTTCATCAGAAGGATGCTTTTTTAGTTGATTTAATTAATTTTAGTAAAATATATGGAATGTTGCCAAATGCAGTGTCCAGTATCTTATGCAAGATTTCTGTTTGTGTTCTCTACTTGTTTCAAAACTATTCTGCAAGACCTTGCCATTTCCCACTTTTCTGGGTCTTTAAAGTATTTCTTGTTCTCCTATGACTGCAAAATCTTTTCTTAAGCCATTCATCTTCCACTAGAATGGGGTACAGTAAGGTGAACAGTTGGCCATGGCCTAATTTAAAACACCAGTCACAGTTTTGTTGTTATTGCTGACATCAGTAATAATATGCCTTAAATTACAAAATAAGAAGAAAGTCAGGACCAATGACAAAAGCACAGCCAGTCTGTGAGTTCATTCTTGACACAAACTAGGGCTTTAGCTGGCTCTAGAGGTAAAGTGTTAATGCTTTGCAATGGGAACTATTTTGAACCAAGGCCAGTTGCAAATGCTAGAGAGCTGTGGTCTTCCTCATAGCAGACACAGGCCAGAAAGTGAAGCCATGCTTCTTCACAGTGAAATGTGCTACTTACGGCCCATAGCCCATCACATCTGGGTGGGAGTCATAATTTTAGTACCTCTCAGAGCAGGTCAGAGTGAAGCATAAATCCCTGCAATCCATCTGCGTGGGAACAGTGTGCAGCTGAGTGATGGCTCTCAAATGTGGAGCACGATTCAGAGGGACATGCCTGTGTATGATGATGTAAATCAGCAGCATCACCATATCCACTGCCACCAGGTAGTTGACCCCGGGGGAGGGATGGCAGCATGTCCAGCACTCACTGTGTGAGGTCACCACTCTATGGGAAAGGTCTGCAGGAATGGCAGCGGCGGGCACAAGCTCTCTGAAGGCAACAAGGGGCAGTCACCTATAGGGGTAGCCTCAAGGCCTCGGAGGAAACTAAGGCAGAAAACATAGGTATTGTCACAAGTTAATTCATATGTGGCTTTGCAGGGGACCCAGAGCCTTCCTCCACTCTTTCCTCTACAGCTGGTAAGTCCATACAGGAGACTGCGAATAACAAATATGACATCTTTGTTGGAAGAGAGCTGCAGAATAGCAGCATAACCTTAAGACTCATCAGCCAGTGATGATAAAGCATCTCCCTTCCATCCCTGGCTGTAATTAGATCTCTTCTGGAGCTGTACTATCTTCTATGAGATTGTTACAGGAATGAGGAAGATGTGGTAAAGGACTTTTGTTGGGGGTTGGAATTGTTTCCTTTGTGCTTGTGGAATTTTTTTCCCTGTGGTTTGCTAGGGAGCTAATTGTTGGATACTTAGGGGTACTTGACCAAAACAAAAGGATGGAGCAGAGTTCCTAGTAAACAGCAGTGGAACATGGGCAGTTGGTCCTAGGGGCACCGTTCCAAAAGGACATCAGGAGCACCAGAGAACGGACCCTGTTTTTGTTTTCCACTGGATTTCTTCCCAGAGGAGGACTGGACTCATCTCGTCACCACTGAGAACCATCTCCACTCCACAGAACTGCATCTATTACTCCAGGAGGATTTCATCTGGACTGCTTTTAACACCCTGACACCCAGGGTGTCACATCTCTGACTCTGTCAGGGTTTTTCTATGGTTTTGTGTTGTTTTGCTTGTCTCTCTTGGTGCTATTACAGTTGTATTTTTTTTGGTAATATTCCTAGAAAAGAACTGTTATTCCCACTCTCAAATCTTTGCCTGAGAGCCTCCAATTGCAAAATTATAATAACCTGAGGGAGGGGGGTTTACATTCTCTATTCAAAGGAAAATTCCAACTTTTGCTGGCAGATGCCTGTCTTTCAAACCAGGACAATTTTCCATGAAATGTGCCGTGAGATATGTGAAGGGATTAACATAGGCTGATGGTAGGCTGATGGGGTGAGATGTTATCAGGGGGAGGGCCACATGACCCTTGCCCCTGCAGCCATCCAGGTGGAAAAAAGAGAATGGTGCAAGAGTTCTATTCCACCCTTATGAAAACCCCACTGCCCCTGTTCTCTCTTTGTAACTCTTAATACGCATTTACAAAGAAATTTCTCTCCCCCTCCTCTCTGTTTACAATTGCAGTTACAGAATATGAGACTATAGTCTTATCTCTGCTTCTCAAAAAAAAAAAAAAAAAAATTATCTGAAATTCTCCAAGGCAGAGGACAGATAAGGGTCTTACTCGTCTCTTCCCCAGAGCAGGGATGCCTCTTTGTAAAGATCTGTGACTCTGACTCCATTGGAGTATTCCCAGGAACACTTGTACAAAGCACTGTACACTTGTATTTTGCAGGCGAGTTTATCACTGGCAATCTAACAAGAACTATCATCTATTGCTCCAATGAACCACACTGTTTTTGGATCTGTTCATGAAAGCTCCTACTGAACTTGATGAGTTTCTTTTCCTTTTGTGTTTAATGAAGCTAATGAGCAGACAGGTGAAAAATATCTAACAAGAGAAACAGACTTCCATACAGCCATATTTGCTCAGAGGTTGAGACATTTTTAAAGTTAACTCTGTATTTCTGCATTTATGATTTAATCCCATTCCTGGTAATTCTCTTTGCAGGAGCCCCCATAGAATTCGTAAGAGCAAATTCAATGTGTCTGTAATGACAGTAACTAAAGCTGAGTATATTTCAAGATTACACGCATCACTAACAAAGTAAAAGAACATGGCAGCAGAAATCAAGGGAAAGCAAGCTGACTCCTAGCTGCTGCTAAGAAGAAACTAAGGTTCAGCAACTACAGACGTAGTAAGCAGGATTCCCCCTTGAGCCTCACTCACACTAGGTGCTGCTCCCAGCTCTACTGCTCCTTACTCCAAGTTCACTCAGGACGGAAAGGTGTAGGGGAAGACAGTAAGAATTTGGTGATGAATGATTTTGAAGACTGGTCTTTCACTTGGATGGCAGATTTAAAGGGGTTCTGTCTTGGTGAGAGAACAAGAAAGCAGGCCTAACACAAAAAGGTCTTTGGCTTTCACCATCACCATGATGGAAAAACAAAAGAAATCGTACACATACTTAGGCGCAAGCATGAATCTTCAGTAAGCCAGTGGCAATTTTATCTTTTTTTGTGTTCTCTTTCTAGACAATAGATCCGGTTGTGCAAGACCTCAGCATTTCCTGGCATCAGATTTAGGAATGTCAGGAATTACCGGTGTCTGTGTCACATTTCAGTTGCAGGGCCAGAATGCTCTGCAGAGGAGCACAGACTCTCTCAGCAACCCTTTCTCCAGATCTGGTAGATCGCCTCTGTATTTCACTATGGTCTGTGCTCTGATACCATTTTGAAGACCCAGAACCCAGGAAACAGTCTTGCCCTGTAAAGACTGTCGTATGTTTTGCCATCTCAAAAGGCTTTACTCTTGGATAATCTCTTTCCAGTATTTCACAGTATTTGACAACAGGCTCAAGTCATCCCCTCACAACCCAGAACGGACCATGCAGTTGCAGAACAGGCCATGCAACTGAAAACGAGATGTTTCACAATGCTTCACACTGACAGAAGACTTATCACTCCCCTTGTGGCAAGCCCAAGCCAGCACATACACATATGGTGCAAGGCTAAATGGCCACCCCAATCTGATGGAGTTCTTGCCACACAGAAACAGTGACCTGCAGCACTGCACACACTCATGTTGTGCAGTCAGAACACAGCTCACTGCTGTGCCATTACACACCTCCAACAGACAGTAAGCACTTTGTTTGTACAGTGTTTTTCTGCAGCACCCAACAGAAATGGCCTGAACACTGCAGCTGCTAGGCCAAAATTAACCAAGAAGGGGATGCTACCACTGAGAGGGTTTCCAGCCTCGTCTCCTTCCTCTGCTCCTAGAACTACTGCTGTTACTTCTCGCATCAGATCACAGAAGTATTTTGGGGTAAAACCTAATTCTCAGTACAAGATCAGTTTCCAGATGACACAGTTCTGCAACAGTGCACAGCATCATCAGGATACAGCTGCTTATCTATCAGTGCCATAAATCACCATTACTCTATCTTCTTTGATCTCAGATAATTAGCGTAGTATTACCCAGTAGAGAGGGACACCAAGACCTCCGCCCTGCTTTTATTCATGCTTTCTTCTGTCCAAGACCTCCCTGGTGTGAACAGACCGAATTTCAGTTTAACAGTGTGGCTGTTGGCACTGGAGGATTCACTCTGATGTAACAAAGCAATGATGAAAATCAGCAACACCTAGCTTCAGCAGAGAAAACACAACATTTGTTTAGCAACTACAGCAACTTGCTATTGGGACAGTCTTACAGGTGAGTTCTCTAAAGCAGGCTGAAGTGCTTAAAATGTGGCCTGTCATCATGGAAGATATCAACTCTGGGAGGGAGGGATGGCAGTGAAGATAACCCATCTAATACTGGTGGGATTGCTTCATCCAGAACGGGGGAACAGTGGTAGGACCTTTCAGAGCTGCATATCCTTTTGCTCCCCAGCCTCACAAGCCACCTCTGCAGTGGACATGAGTGGCTATGCCCGTAAGTGTGACACTGTATGGGTCACAGTCACATCTGCACCAGGTGAGGGACCCTTTACTTGCACAGCCCTACGAACAGTGTATCAGAAACACCAGAACAGCAACGGCTTCTGCAAAGATATAATGAAATTATATGAAAAGTTAGAGTTCAGAGTCCACAGGAATTCCTTGGCTTCTGGTTACTGGAGAAGATGCAGCTTCCAGTGTAGATTTTTATTGAATTTTGGTGGAGTCAGTACTTCTGGATCTGAAAGACAAATGGAACAAGTGTCAGAACAGGGGGTAACAGCAATACAGTTTCTTCAAGAGCTGTCAACTACTTTGTTCACTTTTCTTACATCAAAGAAAGCTGAGAAATCTCTGGACATCTATCATTTCCCTGTAGTGACTGATCACCAGCCTGCACAGGAGAGTGTCCTCAGAAGACCTGCTTTCACCAGGAATGTCTGGGCACACCAAGTCCCCTCTCAATCGTTAAGTGTTACTGGTCAGAACGAGGAGGCACAGGCACAAAGCCACAACCATTAGTGGCACAAAGCAGAACTCCATTCATTCACCTGTCATTGGCCCATCATGCACCACAGTGAGCTGGCTCCTTCTGGAGTGAGTAAGAGACACAAGGCTTTTTCTGAAGTCAGCTCTGGCAAGTGGCAATAGACAGGCTGCATCTATAGATTCAACAGAGGATTTTCCCAGGCAATTTCAGGACTACCAGGGAAAGAGGATATAGGACTAGGCGAAAGATGGAAGACTGAGGAGTTGGGACCACCTTTTGCTAGGTTCCTCAGCCCTAACTTCGTATTCACTGCAAGGACTTTGAGATGGCAAAGTGACACAGTAGATTGTAGCCTGGTCTGGTCAAGAGCCCAGCCTGAATGCCAAAGCCAGAGAGAAAAATTCAGCACCTAAGTTACAAGAAGAATTATCTACCACATTCCTTAAGAAATCAGATTTTTAATTCCCTCACAACAGACTGACATTGCACACACAGGAACCCAGGAGCAGTTGAGATATTTTAGCACAGGAGACAGTTTTAACCTGAAACAGTTTTAGAACACAAATTCAGGGCAAAATAAACTTTGTTTAGCACGTTGCTCACTTGCCACAAGGCAGGATGATACACCTATTGTTACCTCATGGTAACAATAAAGAAAAGCAAGGAACCACCACAGCTGAGTAACTGGTACAACTGTTAGCAGGTAGCTGTGCTTGGAGAGCCTCCAAGCCCACTAACCTCCGTGACATTTGACACCCAAATTTAACTCAGACCTTCAACTAACCGTGTACAACAGGAGGCATCATCCTCTTTTGCTGATAAGCAGCCATAATGCTGTTTGCAGTTGAACTGGGTCCCAAGACCTGTAAGAAGAAATAGCCATGTTTCAGCCTGTACCAAGCAAGGCACAAGCAGGGATACCCTCAAAGGAAACTCTGCTATGATTGTCTAAAACCAGGAGACCTCACTGTACAAAGTGAATAGGATCAAAGTGTGATCAGTGTGATCAAAGCCCAGTAATGTCTCAGAAAAGTTAACACAGAGGCAGAAAGAGAGAACTGTTTTCACACAGCTTTTCATGACACAGTATTCTTATCCAGCACCTACTTCTTCACAGCACCATAAATGTCATGATTCAGCAGGACTACCTTAATTACGGCACCATCAATATTTAAAGTTCATCTGGGAGTCTCTGTTCCCCGTCACACAGAACAATTTTGATCTGTCTTTAAGAGTCCTGCTAATCAGCAGTTAGGGGGAAGATACTGGAGAACATTTTGTGTTCACCATAAATGCTCAGGAACCACTTATTAGAAATAAAGACTTTTTTTACTCTGGAAGGGAACTAAAGCCCTTGTGATTTCCTTATTCTGCATTAAGCTGAAGCTTAGAAGCCTGACATAACCCTTCTTTATGTAATTTACTCCTTATAATATATGGTTCAGACTTAATTGACCAATCCAGTAGCTTTTCACTTCACAAGACCTACTCTACTCCAGTACACTTCTACCATTAGGCCTAGAAAAGAAGGGAGTGTTCCCATATTCTACAAATTGCTTAAAATGGAGCTTACAAAAAAAAAGTCACCACTAGGACAAGACAACACAAGCCTCTTTACTGACTCGGCAGGTCCTGCCCAGCATACCTACTGAACCTCTTAACAGAAAAAACCCAGATTTTGAAAGCCATGGAAGGATTCTAGGCTCTTGGCTGGAGAATTCAAAATACTGCTAAACACTTGATACTGTCTAATAAGTGTGATAGGTGTTGTGGATGAGCACAGACCAGGCTGAAAGAGCTCTGTTGCAGGTCTGGAGTCCAGATTTCTGGGGCTGAGGTCTCCATCAGCTGCAAAACCTCTTCCAGGACTTGCTGCAGTACCCCAGCTTGCTCATCATAACCAAAGAGCACAAGCTGCTTCAGAAGGATGTGTATCTCTCCTGCAAGAGGAAACAGAAGCAATAAAATAGCAATCAACACAGGTATACTATATAAACAGCTGCATTTCTTTGCTATCAGCACACAGGAAAGAGAGCAGCAACTCAGAACTTTTTCTGTTCCTACTGAGCCCCTACAATGTCCGAGAACAAAAACAAAAAAGGCAAATCTGTAGTGGCACTGAGTGTAGTGGCACTGAGAAGGCTTCTTTTCTCTGTTCCCTACTTCAAATGCAGAGAGCCCACATGTTATTCTGAGCACAGAGGGAGATTAACTAAACCAAGGTCCAACGCAGATGCCTGTACGGACCAGGCAGCTTTTCTCCCCAGCATACACAGAAGGAACAAGAGGGCGCATGCTACCTTAGCTGTCCTCATCCTCACAAGCTGCAGCATGGATTAAGATCACCAATTGTCCTACCTTTCACAGTCTCAACAGCACGAACACTCTCTCCCAGAACTTCCAGAAGGGCAATATCCTCAAAAGGACTCCCCTCCTTCAGGCTGTATTTCTTACGCTCCGCCTTGCGTCGGTTCTTTGAGGATCGCCTGAAAAGAGCACGTTCAGTTACAGTGTGCACAACAGGATTAGCTGTTAGCAGGGTTTAGTCTGAAGGAACATCAACAGTGTGCATGAAACTTGTTACTCAAGTCCTTGCTTTCTCCAGTGACAGAGGACGGCATATAACCTTAGGTGCTCTGACAATGTTTTCAGTGCTACTCAATCAATATCCTTAGTGGTCTGAAACACAAGACAGGAGTCAGGCTGTTTCTCTGCCCCAAGAAGGACTGCTCCATGTTCCCGCAAGGTTCAAGCATGTCTACAACACAAAGCAGGAGCTGCTCCAAGCACAAAGCAGTAGTCAGTATCAGGCAAAGCTGAGGTCCACTTAAAACACAGGTGGCCAGGGTATGTGCTTGGCTGTGAACGTTTTAATTTCTGCCATCTCCAGAGCCTGCTCAGCTCCTACCCATGATCACAGGAAAGCAACTTCTTTCACAGAGCAGACCTACTTGCATAATGTTCCCAAGTGATCACACTCTGACGCTGAATACTAAGGCTGCATTGTCCTTATGTTTAATCTGGTCCACAAGAAAAAAAAAGTGTCTAAAAAGTCCACATCTTTCCCACAACTGTCTTCTTCCACAATTCAGCCAGCAAATTCAGAAGTGGTCCCACAGACTACACCAGCCTGTTACACACCCCACCCCACACTGCCGCTCATACTCTTTGAGAGCACTCAAAAACAATGCACACAACCACTGTGGGAAGACATTGGTATGAGATTTAGTAGCAAATCCCACGCAACAAGCGCAAAACCTGGGCCAAAGAACACAAGACGTGCACAAGCTGTTAGTGTTTGAGAGGCTCTGCCTGTATTCTGTGCCTAGCTTTCTACAGCCAGCCATTCTGACCACACGCCCAACATCCATAGGAGCCAGAACCCACTCAGAGTCTGTGTTCTCAGCTCCTCTGCTGTTCCTGTTGCACTACTAGCTTCTGGCTTTTTCTGCTCTTTCCCTTCTAATGAGAGTTAAAATAACCATGAAATGCCTGTAATTAAAGCAGCTCCAAGGCACACACAGCTGCAAGGAGAAGCATGCCAAGCACGAGCAAGCTGACCTCCTGAATGCTGATGCGAACAGTCACTACCTGATTTGAAGGCAGATACCTACGCTGATATTCTTGAATTGCTGTGTGTGTATTTGCTGTTCATGTCACTGGCTGTCACAACACTGCTGGTTTCAGAGAAAAGCTCCAATTCTGGGCAATTTGGCACTTCATAATCTGCAAAACATCGTAACAACCGTCACAGTATGGAAAAAGGTCAGAATTATTTCAAGCTTTGTGATTGATCTGTGTAGCTTGCTGACCAAAGTCATTCTACTTGCTGGTGTTCTGGAGCCTTATGGCTCCCAACCCCAGTGAGCCAGCACACAAGAAGAAAAACAGTAATTGTGAGAACAACACTGCTCCTCCGCCCTGGTAGGGATCGTGATATTGAACAGCACAATGAGAGGGATGACAATCTCTGCACAGCAGATCTGGACTAGGACATGGCATTCTGTTTCAGAGAAATTCCCCGAGCCTGTGTCACCTGAGCTAGCAGGTGAATATGTCTGATAGGTACTTGGCACCAAGGACATGCTGAGCACTGTCTCACCCAGCCAAGATGGTACTGTGGACACAATGCTGTGTCATTTTGAAGAGTTTTCAAGTGCATTTTCATTGCGTGAAAGCTGTGACCCAAGGAAGAGCTGAAAATACAGAGTAACTGTATGTAACTTGAGTAACATAACTCAAGTATGGAGTGAGGAGGGGCTGACAAGGGTGCTGTTTTACTGCTGTAGATTCCATTGGAGCTAAAGGAGAGCACAGCTCCATCACAGCAAACAGAAACCACCAACAAAAACATGATCACAGTTATTTATGCAGGAAAAAGTCATATGTACTTCAGTACTAACCCTGCAGATTCTCACAGGACTTCTCCTTCAGCTCCCGCACCACTTGCAGGCGACTCTTATGGCGAAGAAATGCTGTTTTCTGGGAATCTAGGAAGATCAGCTGACTTTTCTGAGCTGATCATTAAGAAAATCAAAACATAAACATTTGTGCAAGAAAAACAGAAAAGCATTTTTTACACATGCACAGTCCTTCAACAAGCTCAGAAAAAAATCCCTCAACTCATAAAGCATGAAAAGGAAGAACAAGGAATAGTAATAAAACATTCTTTCTGTGTGGAAGGGGAATATAGCTATCAAATAATTTTTTATTTCCAAAAACTTTCATCAAAGCTTACAGGACAGCCATTTTCGTGGTCCATAGTGCTGCTGCCACATGTGCTCTGGAACAAGGACTGTCCTGCTTGTTCATGGACATGCACACACAGACCCCTTTGCAGCTTTTGACTGTGAGGTCTGGAAAAGCTCCAAAGGAGCCTGACTAAGCTAAAAAGATCCCATGACACTGCAGGGCTTCAAGATGCACTGAGGACAGCCAAGGGCAGCTAAATGAGTAGCATCAATTAGGTGGAAGCAAAGTATCCTTCCATACACCTTCCATTACTGGAATGCTGTGACTTCCCACAGACCCAGCAAAGATCTTCTTTAGTCTCTATAGCACAGAGAAATCTTAGATTCTTGCACAGACTCACCTTCCAAAATAGCAGGTTTCAAGTTGGTCTCCAAGATATCCAGTCTACCATACCTGTGAATCTGGATCAGGGAAAGAGAAGATATCATTTAAGGATCTAACCCAGATCACATCCCTCTGTTTTTGCACTCTGAAGATGTATTTCCACTTATTTTCTTGTGGTTTGAAACGTCTTACCAGTCTCAAAGCCTCTTCCCAGAGTGACCCTTCTAAGAGCAGGAGAACAGCCTCTTCATAGTCCTAGAAGGAAAGAGCAACCATGGGCTGCTGCTGCTGTTAGTAACACATGTTCAGGTAGAAGCTATTTAGATGGGAATTTCTATGTAGCACTATCACAGTCAAGAGAGGAAAACACTACTATGCCAGCTACTTTGAGGTGTTGACATTAAAACCCAAACAAGCAAAAACCCCAAACCAACTCAGCAAAATTATGTTACTTCTCCCACACTTCCCCACACTTTTCCAGGGGGGAAATCCCTCTGGAACTCTGTCTTCCTTATTCCAGCCCTCATGTTTCAGCTCTCTGAGACAAAAGAGAGCTGAAACATTTTTCATACCAAAGCATGAGAGGCTTCAGGAGTGGAAAAACTAAGGGACACAGCATTTATCCCCACCCTGCTCACTGCATCACCCAGGCCTGCTCTGCCCTCCCCATGGGGGCCCATGGCAGAGACTGTTTTGCTGTCAGCATGCATGGAGTCACATGAGGTGCAGGAGAACAGAGAAAACATGGATGGTATATCTGACTGACAGATACTGGGCAGTCCTGGGCCACAGGCAGGAGGGTGATGACATTACCTGAGCGTACTGCTCCAGGAGTATGGCTGCCTCTGCATACTTTCTCTGTTCAACTAGTTTTCCTACAAGAAAAAGTGGAGTTTCAGCTTTTCATAAACAGCTGGATTTTGTGCCAAAAAACTACAAGGTAGAGGAAAAATCCCACTCACTGAGACACTTTCTATCTGCTCACATGTGTACTCAATTGCTAAATTACAGCTGTAATTTAAAAAGGGCCATAAAAAGCATTAAAGGCATGAAGAATTTAAATCACATTAAGTGACAGAAAAAGCAAATACTGGAGTATCCAACTTTGGAAGACTAGACTTCCAGAAGCCATATTCCCTCCGTATTAAGTGGCCCTTCATAAACTCTGCCTCTGAGTAAGGCTGAATTCAGGACGATGCTCCATTCTCCTGCTGAAATATTCACCAGGTCCACAATACACCTCATGTCTGATATGTGCTAGTGAGCACAAATTCTGTGACCAGCTACCTTCTTCTCCTTAGGACAACACACAGCTTTATGTACCAGCTGGTCCCAGCTGCTAGCTGACTTCAAAGAGAAAACAAGATGCAGCTCCAAATTATACTACAGCCTTTAAGGTCGGTGAATAGGCATAGCACTTGCACCAGTTAATGTCTAGAGGCCTCAGTTACATCAGACACTTCAGTGCAAGTCCATTCCTTGGGGTTAACTAATGAGACAATTTGGAAGAGCAGTCTGGCAACCAGCTGCAAGGAAACAATGCAAGAAGCAGTCAGCACTGGGCAGCCAAGGGCACAGTTTGCTTGGCAGCTCCTGGGGTGCCTACCAATTCAGCTTCAGCATCTTTTTGTTCCTTTGAGAAACAAAGGTCATGTGCAAATGCACAAACCTTGGGGAAGCATGGGATCTTTGTTCTCATTTAAGAAAAGCGCTGCCGAATACTGAAGTTTTCATTGAATGTTAGGAAAAACTGAAGTGAACCAAAAATAACAGCAGCCACTCTGCTCTGCACATTTACATCTCTTCAAGGCCTACCTGCCATGCTCCGTGCCAGGCTGGACAGCTCATCCTTTGTACAACCAAGCCGTGATGCCATGCACAGGGCTTGTTGCCAGCTGCCACTGCTCTGAAAAGCATCAAGTGCTTTTGCAAAGATGCCAGCACGAGCAAATATCAATGCAGCCTGTTCATACAGCTGCTTCTGAATCAAGTACTCCCCATATGCATCACTGATATCCTGAAAGACAGGGACAAAAAAAAAAGAAAAAAAATACTAGTAAGGTCAGTAGCAGTCCTCCATTAGTAAAAATTAAGGGCCTGTCAACAATAGCCTCTTACCCAACTTCTCCAAGGAGTTTCTAGGCATGAAGTTTCTATACCCCATTTCAAACTACATCAAGCCAAGGGCTGATGATCAGCACATGGAGACACTTTACAGAGCTAGAGCAAGTGACACAGGGAGGCACCTGACTCTCCAAACCAAATGCTGGGTAAACTAGATACTGCAGGAACTCCAGACCCTTCCTCCCCACCCACATGAGCAATGTTTGTTAGAATGTCTCTCTGAACAAACCTACTTTAGGAAACAAACACTGCACAAGGGAACACACAAGCCCTATAACTCTATAGGCACAGGCTACTCAAAGCTCACTATCTCTACGAAGAAGGGGCAAGTGGATTTCACTGGAAGGATACAGGCGGTATAATAAAATACAATACTCCCAAGGAGTCATTCAGAAACAGACCTCCCTCATGAATAAAGACTCCTTTCTGTTTTCACTGTGCTGGAAATAGACACATTTTCTCTATTTATCTTCACTCAACTCTTCCTTGTACAAAGGCTTGTGTGTTGCGCATTTACAGTATCTGCATTAGATTATATTAAATGCAATTACATTTTATCTCAGCCTTGGACAAGCTAAAGTTTTCCAGTAACACTGAAACCAATAAGGGACACTATGTATGAGGAAACAGCACATCTAAAAGTGTCCAAATTCTTCAGTACTTTTCAGAATATTTTATGGATAACAAATTGTCCCCACACAATCTGCAAGCCACATAGACGTCCAACAAATAGAGAAGTCTTCCTGATGCTAAGGGAGTTATTCAGCACACTACAAGATAGTGTAGCAGAAGAAACAGGACTTTGTTTCAAAGTCCTCTCTGAGTCACAGGATCAAATGCTCAAATGCTCTCTGAGTCACAGGATCAAAGGAATAACAACCATTGATGACCAGGTTGCACAGGGTTAGTGCTGAGAGTTACTCCAGCTTTTATCTCAGAAGAGGGTCTCAGACAACACTGGAAGAGCAATGACCCACAGAACCTGAACTCATGCAGCTGCAGTTTCATTCCTGCCCTCATGCAAGGTGCTGAGGAGACCCAAATACATGCATAAGGGAATATAAACTTTTGACACTGCACTGTCATGAACTTACGTACCTTGTACTCCTGAGTGCTAGAGGGGTACAGCTTCAAGGCCTCAGAATACAGATTCTGATCCTTCACCAAGTTCAGAAATTCAGAGAAGTGTTCAGGACCTGCAGAAATAATTTACTTTCTATAAAAATTAAAGAGAAAGTACATGGCCCTCCTGGCTCCCAGACAGTCTGGATTCACAACATGAAGAAGCAACTGGAGGTGCCTGGGTGGAAGAGCACCCTTTCTACTACTGTAAAATCAAAGTGTTCACTTCCTTGAGTTTTTGGCAGAGATATTAACCAGGCACAATTTACTTGAACAGGAACAACACAAGGCTTCATGTGCTTTATGACCACAGAGGAGTAAACATTTCTTTCTTCCTGCACCAACCTACAGTACAAAAAGCAATTAGCAAAATTTTACCAAGCATTACCAGATGGGATGATGATCTTGTGCAATTCTGCTCTTTCTTTAGCTACTTTCCCTCAAAGGCTCTCCAAAATGGACATGTTAGACTGCAGAAATCCTCCTTAGGACACCTACCACATTTGCTGAGGTGGCCAAGAGCTTTTGTGTATCTCTTCAAGTGTCTGTCTATTGTATATCGCTGATAATTGGTTTCCATCTTCCGGAGGGTATTTAAGAAGGGCAAGTATTCCTTTGGGTCCTGCAAAGAACAATAAAAAACTGCAATTGAGCTTATCTGCTAAAATGCTTATTTGCCCCCATCTTCACCAACAGACAGTCCCATATTTGAAAAAATATGATAATACACTAAAAAAAAGCTTTTTTTCCCCCATATGTAAGCCATCTTAAAGAATCAATTTTTGCATATACTCTTGCCAGAAATTACTAACTTGAATTACCAGGCTCCCACATGGACTTCAGCAGTATCTAAAGGCTGGTAACATTTAAAATTCAAGCCTGTGTGTCATATCAAAGGTTGTTTTCTATTATCTATAATTATGTATAAATTTGCAGCCATAAAGTTTATCAACTTCCCCACACCAAAGATCATAAAACCTGTTAACACGAATAGGGTGTTCTAACTGATGGGCAGCAGAATTTGCTGTAACATTAGGAAACTCTGAAGATGCAGATGGGCATTTCAGTTCAGAGATTTCACATTAAACCCACATGAAGACACATGCTATTATCATGGGAACCACTAAATAAACAAAGAATAGAGAGTACAGAACTGAGAACGGAAGGCATGCAGTCACAAAACTTCAGATACGAATCCCTCCCTTCCACAGAGTTACTTTGCCCAGCTGCTCTAGAAGAGCACTATTTCTCCTTGAACACAAATAAATTTCCAAAGCTGTGTTCAAAAAGGACCAAAGAATGCAGAGACATGATGCATTGCCCAGCATCATCCCAAGCACACATAGGGCTTTTGAGCAACTGGAGTCCTGCCTGGGTAGAGAGCCATTACTATGAAAACATGCAGGCTGATCTGCAGACTACAAAGAACCTTTGAGAAAGTAGAAAAGTAAGTTCCTTAGCTGGAACTATAAGCCAAGACCTTTTGAGACTTTTCTGCCACCATGACGACTAAATCAAAGTCATACGTCCCCAAGGAATAATCATACAATTCATTGACATCCACAAGGAAAAGCAGGTACTTTAGTGCTTCTTCTGCACTCACAGCTTGGACATCTGGCGTAACGCTTTCTGCAACAAGATAAAGCAGCATATGACCTGTTACACCACCAGCAGTGGAGCCCTGCTGTGAGGAAAGGCAGCATCATCAAGCACAACCTTGGCATCAGAGACGGACCATCAGACTAACAGCTTGCTCTGTCTTGCAGAAGGGCTACTTTGCCTTTACTGGGCAACTTCAAGGACCACCCCAAGCATGGCAGTGAGCATGCAACTGTGATGAACTTGAAGGATCAGCACAGAATAAAGGCAAAGTTTGCTAGTTTACCAGAATCCAGAATAGGAACTTCCTACTCCATGCTGGAAGAACTAGAGCAGCAACTGGAAAGTGAAAACAGGTCCAACTCTGGGGTATCTGCCAGCAAACCTAGTTAAAAGGGTGAGCTGAGGGCATGTACAGCAGCCTATCTTAGCTGATATGCTGCTGTACCTAAACACACAGCTGGTTTCAAGTCCATTTATGGTTTTTGGCTTGCTCCATAAACAGCAACCTTAAAATAATTTTCTTGGTGAACCATGCTGAAGTGTTGAGGAACACATCCAGTGCAGTATCTCAGGGTGCAGCTGCACTGGGAGCTGCAGGCTGAGCTCTGCATAGTGAGAGTTCCAGTGTGAACTGCCAACCACTTGCCTAACAAAGGGGGCAGAGACCTGGGAGACACTGAGACATGGCAGGAGCTGAGGACTTCCAGATCTTTGCAGGGGTAGACTGCAAAGGTATTAAAGTTCTCACAGGCCCAGGAGTTCCTTTGTTCAGGGTCCCTCTTCAGAGGCACCAGCTGGAGCTGTTATTTTGTTACTTAGCCACTGCACTGAGACTAAATTGTATTAAGGACCAACTAATGCCTGAGACGCTGCTATGAGAAATCTGAGGTTGAGCCTGTAAGGAATCCTGGTCTGACTGTGAGTGTGAGGGGTGTAGCTGGAGGGGGTGGTCCCAGCTCAGGTGGTGCAAATGTGACTGCCAGTGTGGCTCCTGGATGGTCAGATGGGGAAGTTTCCTCAACAGTTTTGGTTGGACAGTGAAGTTTCCTTAACACAAAGCTCCTCCAAACCACCCATTTTCAAAACTTTTGGGTTTCTGATACAAAACCTTGAAGATCATGAACCTTCTGGAGAGCAATTTCCAGTTCTGGAGGACTTTTCTTCACATGTGCTGTCAGTATTGATAGGCAGTATCTGAAGAAAAGAGAAGTGAGTAAGCAGGAGAGAAGGCAGAAACACAGCTTATTCCTTTTTTAGCACAGTTTGTGCAAGTTCTAGTTTATGTCTTAGTAAAAAAAATAAAAATAAAATTGCTCAGGCACTTTGATCCTCCTATAGGCAAAGAAGACAATATACCAGAAAGGTTCTTCTACTCAGCATGTCTTCCCAAACATGTCACAAAGCTGAAGGTGTGTTTTGAGTAGAATGAGCTTCTTTTACCATGCCAGTCAGCATGATGAAGGAACTCTCTCTGAAAGTTCAGACAGCTGGACACAGTTTTCCAAACAAAATCTGGCACAAAAATAGCCTTTTTTTAAAAAAAATGACAGCTTTCTAGGGTGTTATTTATACTTCCACACATCTCACATTTACTATTTCTAAACAGCTTTCCCAGCCAAGCAAATGCTTTGTTTTCTGAAATAGTTTGCTGGAAAAGTGTCTAAATTCTCAGGGCTCAGCAGCAACTCACACCTGTCACTCCCCTCTCCACTCTTTAACACTAAGCTGTCAATAGTTTAGTACCATTTCACCAGGCACTGTTATTATCCTATATTCCCAGCTTTTATCTTTGTCTGGTGTTGATTCATCCAAGGAGGTTGGTTACCAAAAGGTAATCAATCAGGAAAATGAAGCTGATAATTTACAAAGTAATTCAGTGTCAAATGGTTCCATTTGATAGCTGGTATATTTCCAAAGGGCCAGCTACTTCAAACAGTCAAGCAACTCACCAAGATGAAAATCCTGCTCACATCTCCATTCCCACACAGACTGATCCTAAATTGAGTGTATCTCCTAAACCTTTATAAGCATCCTGCATCTATTATTTTAATTCTGGTAGTAAAATGTTGGTATGCTATCTGTGGAATTATTAGATGTTTCCAGGACAGCATGCTCAGCAGAAGCAAGGCATAGTATAGTTAATTGTGTGGAGCACAAGCTCATCTCTCAGAGAACCTAGGGCCAAATAACTGATGTCAAGGACAGGTTTGCTTCCTGCCAATGACTCACTTGAAATCTCTCTAATGGTTCCTTCCCCTACAGTAAAGAAGTGCTCACTTTTGAGGATCAATGTGTTCCATGGCAACTCTCATCACGTCACATATGAGGTTTACTTTTTTCTGATCAGGATGCTGGCGTGGCTGGCTGTTATTGCTATCACTCAGAGAAGGGTACATACTCTTTGTGAAATCTTCTTCTCTACAGGTAAAAACAGTTAATGTGAGTAAGAGCACTGCCCACCACATAGCCCAGAACAAAGACAATAAGGTTAAGAAACTCAAATGCATGCAGAAAATAACTACTCATTAACTGCCACGCTAAGAGGAAATCACCAAAAATCTCTGTCAGTCCAAACTGATTGTCAGCCAAGACAAGCATTGAAAATATCCCCTAAAACTGGTCAAACAATTACTTCAGTAGCACCAAAAATCAGGAGGGAAGATTTACAAGATACAGCTGTCTTCTACTAAATGCACTATGGATTTATCCACTGAACAATTCAGAAAAATAAGCCATTTGCTATTATTTCTGGACAGGTCAGCACTGAAAATCAAACTAAATACCTAAGTGATAGCACCAGTTCCTACACAATTATCGACTTTAGCAAGCTTGGGAAGTCCATCACCATTAAGCCTCATCAGTGAGCCTTTAAGAAAGAAGGCAGGGGACTTTGTTTGAGGGTACAAGCCTCAGACTAGATATGCACTGCCACCTTGCTCCTCTTTATGAAGGAACAAAACTCTCTGTTTTCATTTACTGCTCTACAGCAAACCAGCAGAGAAGTCAAAGCACACAGATAATGTACTAATTACTTGCTGTAAAAATCTAGTGGCTGCCTGCAAAATGGAATTCCCAACAAGACACACTATCCCTGAAACAACTGAGCCTACTCAAGCCTTTATGACTCAACATGCCAGATTTCTGATTCCTTGCACCCACATTGAAGAGTTGCCAATATTTTGACAAAATAATGTACCACCACTGATTACATGCATGCTTCCATTTGCAGACTTATACTTACTTCAGTTCTGTGAAAAACAAGTTAATATAGTTCACAGAATCTATTTGCCTGATAAAGGTTTCTGTGTTTTCCAGAAATACCTGAAATGCACAAAAGTATTATCATTGTTATTCTGAACAGTAAGAATACGTACATCAAGTATAAGAATAAATTCAGAGACCTTGTCTGAAAGAACAGGATGAAGGAAATGCTAAACTGGATCTGTCTGTATGATGATACTGCAGTGCAGAACAGCCATCACTGCTGAAAGCAGAAATGACAGCACCACCTACACTTTTGAGCGCACTGTTCAGTGGATTCCAGGGTAGATTAGTATGGCAAACAACACAAGAGAGCTGGGCAGACTTGCCTTGGGATTGTGGTCGTAGAGAAGATTGAGGTTGATTCGCAGCTTCCTCATACACTGAAAAGCTTCCCTGAACATAAGCCTGGAGGAATGAGTCAAGCGGGACAGTTTACTTAGTGGATAAGATGCAAATAAAGGCAACTGACAAGAGCTAAGCACAGAACCAGTGGGATGAGAACAGCCTACACAATAAGCTGTGTAGACAGCCTTCCAGAAAAATGTGCAAGGTCAATGCAGTTTATTGCTGACCCTTGCAGTGGAACACACCAGCCTGCAAGGCTGATGAAGCAATACAGAACTTAGATTATTTTTATCTCCATTAAAAGGGTGTTACATTTTATCAAATTGTTGTATCAATTTCCCTTTCAGAAAATTTCCATGTAAATGAATGCAGTAAAAAATGGAAAACATCCAGCTTAATCCTGAAGTGATTGAGATGTCTGGAGAATGGAGCAGATGAAGATTTCTGCCACCCACTCTATTTCAGCACATGTAGAGCAAGATTTCTCCCACCCGCACAATTTTCAGCCCTTCAGTGGTGAAGTGAGAAGTACCTGGCACAACTGAAAGCTAGACTTCTACGTGGTCACTCTAAAAACAGTTTTGTTCCCTCTAACAAGGTCAATTTCTCTGAGTTTAGTGTCCCTCTCCTTTTCAGGTCAGTCAGCCTCTAACAGCTCAGACTGGGAGAGGGAAGACAAGAATACACCAGCGCCATTTACCTGTCTAGCCACTTCTGAATCTGGGTGAGAACCAGAGCACGGTGGTGAATGGTCTCCAGATTTCCTCTTGGCATCTATAACACAAGATCCACACAATTACTTACTTTAGTTACCCTGTCTACACTGTGGGAAAAGTAAGGACTGGCCAATTTCTTAGGCCTATCTGCTACTTGCAAGTGCATGGGCCTGGCTGCTCATTTCAGAGGACGTACAATTTCAACACCTTGGAAAAATACCTGAACGTTCTCTCAGTCCAGAAACACTCCTTCCTCAGACGGTTGGACTCTCCCCAACCAGGCATGACCCAGAGCAACCCTATCAAGATAGTTTTCATGTTAGCCTTGCTCTGAGGAGAATATTGGGCTCCACACCTCCAGAAGTGCCTCTCAAATGACATCCTTCTCCATTCTGTGAATCTCTGGCAGTTCTCAAGAGTGAGCTCAGCAAAAAACTAAGTGCCAAGGCTAATGGAGGGCTGCTAGTAAACACTAGGAAGTGAGTCATGAGATTCATGGTGAGAGGCCACAATACGTAGCACTACACTACCTCACCATTAGGAACTCGAATAGTCCTTCCCAGTTCTGCACATACCCATCTGCCTCTACTGAACCTAACTCCCAAAGGCATGCTCAAAATCCCTCTGCATCCAGCCGTGAGGTGCTGCGCTGCAGCACTGTAGGGCACCAGCTTTGTAGCACTGCACACACTGTTTGCAGGTTGGTCAGGTGGTCACTGTGACGGGCCCCTCCTGCACATCCTGATAGCACATGTCAGCAGACACAGGCAGAGCACTGACCTGCAGCACCACCTTTGTGTCCTGGGGAATGACAGTGACGAGACGTGAGCCTCGCTCCACCTTGCGCAGGGTCTCACTGTTGGGTGCAGCAGCACTGCTCAGGCCAGCCTGGAGGGCTGAAAACAACATTTATCAGCACACATGGCACATGGAGCACAGTGCCCCATTAAGGACCTCCTATGTTGTAGGAGCCAGGCAAGGTTGTACTGGACCAACCAAGCCACCGGTACAACAGCAATCTTCAACAATTCCTGACATGATGAAAACTTGCTGAGTGCTAATCACTGCTGTACTGTACACAAAGCAGAAGTGTGTCATCTGCATAACAGAATGACAAAGCTCAACAGACCAGATAAAAGTAGCACTGAAGGTTGTAAAAGGACCAGTAAGTTGTTGTCCTGCCTTTACCAAGGTCATCACACTTCTCATAGCCAAATACCCTCAAAGAGCACACAAGACTTCTTTTGAACCTGGAGGGAAGGAAGAGAATGCAGGGCTAGGCTGTTGGAAACAGTGTAAGGGTCAACTACAGCACAAATTCTCTTCCCTGTGAA
Source organism: Peucedramus taeniatus (assembly GCA_013400575.1). NCBI lineage: Eukaryota > Metazoa > Chordata > Aves > Passeriformes > Fringillidae > Peucedramus > Peucedramus taeniatus. The sequence continues at coordinate 52,489 of WBNO01001762.1, forward strand.
AAACACGTAATATATAGTCAGTTCCCTGAGCTCTGGTAGATTTCTGAAAGCAGCTCTCTTGTCTCTAAAACACTTCCTTTGAGGAACCCAAATGCAACAGGTTTGGATGTGAAAAATGGGGTATCTTGTGTTTCCAAGACAAATACTCTGAGTTACCAACAGGCAGCCAGTGCTGACACTTACCCTTCACTGATAAGTTCTTCAAGCAGAAGCACTGACAGGTGTGTGAGTTGGTCGTCACCAACAAAAACTCACTGTATGTTGCGAATGATGTGATGTTAGAAGCAACCTGTAAAAAAATGAAGTTTATTACAACTTAGACTAGAATACAGAAGCTGCCTTTGGCAGAGGAAAAGGGCATGAAATGGGAGGCAAAAGCTTTGTACCTCAATATCATTAACAAAAAACCGGCATCGATCTGTGAGGCCCAAAATCACCTCCTGTAATTAAAATAATGACAACTATGAACTATCAGCATCACAACTTTGATGTGAATCTTTCGCAACACTGACAAGCACTGAAGTACCTTACAATAAGGTAACGAGTATCTCATGTGAATTACTTAGAGAAGCCAGACAGCAAGTCATCCAACCTCTCTTCCAGGAGGACTACAACTTGAACATCTTTAAACACTGCTGGCTGAAAATCCAGCTTGGCCTGCTCTGTAACTGCAGAGTCACAAAATGGAAGCAGAAGCCATGCTAGAAATCTAGGTTCTTCTATTCACCAGCACTTGGTCTAGGGGAAAAGCACCACTACAGAGCATAGCAAAGCAGCTTCCAACAACTGGATGCACATTGAAGGAAGTAAACCCCTGAAATACTAGCAAAACAGATGGTCATTCCTTAAGCTGTTGTAACTATCAAGAAACCATCTCCAACAGGAAAAAACAGTAGCAGGACATCTGCAGTAACTCAGTGCAGCCATATTTGCTAATACGTTAAGTTCAAATAAAACCAAGCAAAACAGTCCTTTCAAAAAGAGTGTGGTAGTAACTAACAGAAATTGCTTAATCTTAATTTTCTCAATCTTAATGAAATTATTTGTTTTTTTCATAGAATGGGGTGATTGGGTGTTAACTGCACTCCACCAGAAATACTCTAGAAGGCAAGGGAAGATAAGCTTTCAGCTCTGCAAAGGACTTTATAAAGAACATCATGAACAAGTATCATTGGGCCATGGGCAGAAGACCATGGTGTACTTTTGGCACAGAGAACAACTGAGTAGGGAATTTAATCTGCTTGCAGTCTCACTTACTTCACCATTGATCCTTGTGATTGAAGTCTGCACACAACAGTAGGGGAACTGAACAGCAGAGTTACTGCTACTCTGCCAGGTCTCAAGGACTGGAGTAGAAGCCTCTAAGGAGCAAAGAAAATCCAATTGTTTTCCAGCCAATCAAAAATTCAGGCATTAGAACCACATGACATGTATCATAAGAAAACCAGAACTGTGAATAAGCTACACTATCTGACAGAGGGGAGGAATGCTGGCGCAGAAATCCAGGACATAGTGGACAAGAAGGTGGTAACTTCCAGGGACTCAGCAGTGCCTTTATTCCACTGTGGAATGAGAGAGAAGATCTATGGATGTGGCAGTCAGTCAGCACTGTATTTTGTATGTGTATATTCGTGTTAACATATGCATGTGTATATATATAAAGTTACCTTTAATTGAATTTTGACACAAATCACTAATTTCTGCCCATTTCTGGGAGGAGAGGAAATATAAAAGCAGCACCAACTACACAGCAACAGTCACTCAAGCTCCTGAAAGTCAATCATCTCATTAAACCTTTTAAGAAATATGTAACAACCTACAACTAAGACCTGGTACTTTAACAGGGCCCAGCTTACCCCACAGGTATTTTAGGATCCGTCTATCAGTCAGCTGCAGAGCTACAGTTCTGGTCACTGGGCTGCAGTACACACTGATCACTTCTCCATCTACAGGCACTGACAACCTGATGCAAGACAGAGGAAATACACAATGTTAGTCATAGCAGATACACTTAAGAGCAGATACCTCGTTCCTGCCTTTCCTGTAGCCAGATGAAAAGATGCACATCTCAAGGACATACTTTGTTCATGTAAGGATCTTCTGCAGTCTTCTCACACCTACGTCAGCTGACAGTGGCACCGCAGAGCACCAGCAACTCCAGCCAACAGGCATCTGCCTAACTGTGCTGGTCACTGTCTGCACTGCAGCACTCTACAAACACACCCCTCTTTTTCTGTTCTACAGTTCATACGCAAATCATTCTGTCTTTGCTTGGTGAGTGCTGCAAAAAGCAGTTCTCCTGATCTCTTTGGGAACCGTATTTATGCACGCCAGGTGGCTCTCTTTTGTGTCTTGTTTTAGCTCAACAGGCCCCACAAAGACCAGCAGGTGAGGAGGAGGAGAAGGAGGACATCAATTTTGATGGCTACTGGTCCCCTTCTGGACCTTGATAATGGTGGGCAAAAGGTAGAATGGAGGAATTCAGTGTAGTGTGCCATTCCCTCCCCCCCAAGGGCCTTGCATTCCAAGGAACAGAGCTATCCTGTACAGGCGTGTTTAGCATGCACCCTTGCCAAGCTGGGTGTAGGCATTAGGACTACAGGCTGACCAGTAGGCAGCTTCATGAGCTGTTTGGCTCTCCTGTCAGAAAAGAGCCAAATTCTTTAACCCATGGCCTCCAGGCTAGTAAGAGACTTAATTCCTTCTAGGCACTGTCCAGAAGTGTTCTCAGACTTCAGCCACAACTGACAGATCTCTAGTACCGTAAATTCAGGCACTCTTCCTCAGCTCCAGCCACGTGAGGCACTGCAGTCAGATGGTGAAGGACAGACTGAGCAGCATGCTGACCTTGACCAACAACCAGGAAGCTGTCATCTGGCAGCCAGGTGAGAAATCGGAGCCCCAGAGGATTCATCACTTCATTGCTGCTGCTGCTGCTCACATCAACTCTGTCACAAAACAGGAGAGGTTGGGACAGAAATAGAAGCTGATTTCAGTTGGCTGCCCCACTAGAGAGGCAGAGGACTCCCTAAGCACAGCCTGGCTGTTAAAATACACAGCATGGCTGGGAGGGCTCTAGTGCAGAAACAGATACCCAAAGCATGCCACAGGCTGAGCTGGAGATAAAGGATGAGACCTAGGAAGCTCCACCTGTTTTCCCTAGGTAATACTGCTTCCATGCCAAGTACCTTTAGGAACAAACAGAGAGCATGGTGGGATTTTTAACCTCATCACTGTCTCTGCCATGCAAGCAGCTCTGTTGCTCTGTGTGTTGTGATCATGGGTCTGGGCATAGCACCATAATTCCTCTGTGCACCAGGCACAGGAAGGGATATCTCACTGCTGTCACTAAGTCACCGGCTCTGCTAAATTGAGACCTCAGTAAAGGGCATTTCTCAGCACTGGTAGCAAACACAGTGTCAACAAAATGAAACCATGTTATCTGACAGCCTCTTAAAAATCTTGAGGAGTGGTCAGAGCTGTGACCTCTAAACCATCCCTCTTCTCCCCTCTACAGCTCTAGTAGTTCTATATTACCTGTAGGTTTTATCCAGGTATGGGGTTTCCACAGCTGCTTTAAAGCCATTTCCTCCCACAGCTCCCAACTTGACAGATGGGTCACTTGCTGAACTCTGTCCTAGTAAATACAAAGCAGAACAAAGCAGAGTTTAGAGATCCACTCAGCAGAGCCCTTTCCATCTTTAATCTTCTCAAAAAGTAGATGCTACACGAAAGTATTGAAAAAGTCAGAAAATGCCACCCTACTTGTACAGCCAGAGTGTAATTCTCATTAACACTTTGAGGAAGACAGTCACCTTCCAACACTGCAGTACAAAACAGCTGTTTCCTCACAGCACGCTGTATACAGAACTGCTTTGGGAAGTGCTGGGTGCCCCAGGCAGGATCTCAGACACTTCCAAGTGACAGTCAGCATCATGTTATCAGAGCAGCTTACACAAGATATCATGTGCTGCACTCAAGCTGAAGCTAGGCAGGGGAATATTACCAGCACAATTACGTAGTCAATGCCAAAACTGTCTTCTCACAAAGTTAATGCACCACCAAAATGCTTCTATGTCGCTCAAACTACTGGAAATGAGAGCAGAGCTTGAACTCATTTAAACCAGGTATATCTTGTGTAAAGAGTTAAGTGGCCAGCACCTTACTAGTCTCCCAGGGTACTGTTCTCAGGAACAGAACAGGGTTTCTTTTAACAACACTGCAATATGCTCTTACCATATCTGTACACAGAGATCCTGTTATCAGCATCCAGGACAGCCATGTCCCCACTATGTTTGGGATCTGTGTGAAATGCAACCTGATTAACTGCCTGCTGGAGCTGGAGCTCATAGGAACACATGGGTGGAGGCACGACAGCATGCTGGAAGGCCGTGACAAGCACTTTACCTGTGGAAGAAAAGAGAAGAAAATCCACGATGAACCCCAGTCCAAATGTTAGTGAATCTCTTCCTGGATTCTTTATTGGAAGCAGAAATAATGTTACAGGAAAATGGTTGGTGCGTTCTTAGTGGTTATCTTCATTGAGCTAACCCTGAAGCACCTATTAATTACAAGAACCTCTCCCTAAAAACTTTGCAGAAACAACTAAAAGAAGAACTGAATACAAAAGGCTACCCCACCTTTTCTGACCCTAGAGCTGGAAAGCTGTCCCCCTGCTTACCTCCATCTATAACAGCCACATTTGCCATATGTTGACTATTCTCCCCCAGCCCATGGTCTGTGGCCCAATGCCAGTCGTAGAAGAGGTAACGCCAGCCCTGGCAGAGTATATGTAATCTATACAGGTTCTCTCGGTCCCATAGCAGTGACACCAACTGATTTTCCTCCAAGCTACCGAAGTGTAGACTTTGCTTTAGGTACCAGTGATAGTTCCCTGTGGTCCACAGCTGAACTGCAGAAAAACAAATAGTTACTACAGACTAGTATTTGAGACCCACCTCAAACGCTCCCTCCCAAACCCCACTGCCCTTCCATGGGTGGGTTAAGTGTAATTAACATAACAGTTCTAGTCTTCAATCCACGAGCTGTGTCATACCACACACAGCACAAGAAACCAACACACTGCAAAAGTCAATCCTAAAATTCAGTGAGCTACCCTTGTGAGACAATAACCTTGTCTAATGAAGAGCTCAGACCTTTACTATTCCATTTGTACCACTTAAAGTTACAGCAGCCAGGAAGATGCTTTGAATTCAGGCTGAACTACCAGTTCTTCCTCACCAGCTGAGTTGGTTTTGGCAGGGGTAGTTAATTTTCTTCACAGTGTCAAGTACAGGACTTGTGCTGAACACAGCGTGAATAAGTAATGTTTTAGTTATTGCTGAGCAGGGTTTACAGAGAGCTAAGGTCTTTTCTCCTTTTTATACTGCCAAGCTGGCAAGGAACTTGGGGATGCATGGGAGGTCAGGAGGGCACACAGCCAGGACAGGTGACCCCAGCTGACTAAAGGGATATTTCAGACCACATGACATCATGTTCACATGAGAGGAAGAAGGAGGAGGAGGGGAATATTTGGAGTGATGGCATTTTTCTTCCCAAGTAACCATTACACATGATGAGGCCTGGCTCTCCTGGAGATGGCCGAACTCCTGCCTGCCCACAGGAAGCAGTGAATTAATTCCTTGCTTTGCTTTTTTTTTTTCTTTTTCATAGCAAACTGTTACTATCTCAACCCATGAGTTTTCTGGCTTTTACCCTCCTGATTCTCTCCTCGATCTTGCTGGTGGGGAAGTGGGCAAGTGACTCTGTGGGGCTTGACTGCTGTCTGTGGTTAAACCATGACACCAGCACAGTGGTCTCAAAGCCACTGGCAAGCCTCCACAGTGTCTCCTATGCTCCAGGTAAATATCCACTGCTAACAACATTTGCAGGCAAGCGCTAAGAGCCAGAGCCTCACAGAGTGCTCTCACCATAAGTGTTTGGGTTGGAGTTTTCCACCTTCAGGTCTTCCAGCCATATAGCCAGGATTGTAGAATCTGCATTCCAAAGCATTTCATTAACCTGCAGAAACAAACATGGCTCTTGCTGACATTCTTGCTCCCAGAAAGTTTACAAGACCAGGAGGTGCTCCAACAACAAAAGATACATTGGTTAATATACAAACAGAGCCTGCATGCATTGTAAAGCTCCTGACAAGGCATCTTGAGAAGACCACAGATGAAGAGGCCACAAAAATGACAACAGCACTCTCTTTGCTTTCCCTGACACTGAGTTAAGCATCTGCCAAAAGACCTCTCAGAATCCAAGCATAGAAGCTGAAGTAATGCCCTAGCAATAGCTTCTCACTTACTTGGGACAATATGAGCATATAACCTCACTCTTGCAATGGCTGACATGCTGAAAAGTATTTTTGAATCATTTGCCTAGCTAAAGTATATAGAGCACAGAAGTACCCCAGGGCTACAATCATCCTTTGCTACATGTCTCTGTACTACAGGCTTGCAGAAGGCATTGCATCTTCTCCACAGGCTTCCTCATTGTTCTCTTTTCAGGTCACTTCTTCCATTAGGATAAGCACAAAGTAATAGGTTAAAAACCTCTTCCTAGAATCTCAAGGAGATCTAGTCCTCTTCTCCATTATACTCTCATCAAAGAAGCCCAAGCAAGGAACTTACTTTGACCTGCCCTTTCTGGAAAGGGAGGGTGAACTCTCCATGAAGAAGTCCATTCTTTTCCAAAAAAACCACATCATGTCTGTTGGGTTTTTCTTGTGTAGATGCTATCAGATTTCCTGAGGGCCTTAAAAAAGAGCCAAATTAAAATTCATTGCTCACAAAATCACTAACTGTTATTCTAAACCCCAGTCATCTCACATTTTTTCCAGTGACATGAAGGAAAAGGCACCAGAGGATGTGCTTTCCTCAGCACTGTTCACACACTCATAGGTCCAGCACAGATCAGCTTCTGATAGCCACAGGTAACCAAATAAATGTCAGCACTAGGAAAGGAACCTGTAATGTTTCTTTTTATACAGTTGAGCTGAAACCCCCTTGACACTGACTTTATGCAGACAATCTATCCCTTCTTCCCACTTGTGATGCAAGTATAATGATTTTCAGGGTTTAAAGGGCTACTCTTCCTCATGCTGAGTCAGAAGGCAACTTTCTTCAAATTTTTGGAAAAATCAACAAAACGCTGAAGAAATTAAAATGATGCTGATCAAAGGCTGTGACCCAGAAATAACAAGCACCACTGCTGTCGGCATGCAGACTGCAGTACTACTCACTTCCAGGACAGTGCTTGCTCTAATCCTGAGATAGGTTCACTTGTTGACTGCAGCACAAGCTCTCTGCTCCATACCCGGACCTTCCGAGCACCTACAGGTTGAGAGAGCAATGAGACAAAAGTCTAAGAAAACTGGAAAGAGACCTTCCTAATTTTATAAGGGTAGAAGAGCAAATTTTGATGCACATGCATAAAAAGGAGATTTCTCTTGTACACCTTAAGGGCTAAGAATTTATTCTGTGTCAGGCAGTTCTCCATAGTAACCAAATGACTAAAGGAACTGTGTTAGGAATTTCAGTCTGATGTAGTTCAGTCATATTATTTCCCCCTCCAGCTTTCACCACAGAAATGTTAAAATCTTGCTATAAATTTACAATCCTGCCTAATCTGAAGTAGTGAAAGTAAAAACCCAAACAAGTGGAAGAGCAGTGTGGTTTGATGCAGTTCAATATGTTGACCAATACATTTAAACTGCTCAGAAAGTAGTATATTTCATGGAAAATATCAGTTACAGTCTTAGAAGTAATGCATATGCTCATCACCTCTGACTTCAGGGCAAAACCAAGGGAGAAGTATCACCAGTATCTAAAAAAAAGTGTGCAAGGCTAAACTCTAGTATGAGGAACAGTGGGTACATGAACACGAACATATTCATCCATTTGGCATTGAGAGCCTATCAGGTATTGCTTAAAGCTTCAGTGGGTGAAACAAATAGTTCAGACAGTATCTGCAAAGTAGTACTCCCTCCTGGCATCTTACTGAACTGAAAACCAAACACAAAGAAAGTATTCAAAATATTGTATCTATAAAATGGCTCTGAGAACATCAGAGCAGAGAGAAGGGTGCTCAACTCACCCTCACTTTAAGTGGTCAACAGATCATGAACAGTCCTTGCCTTACCTAGATTCTGCTTAAGAAGCCCTTTACACACGCTGGTATTTCAAAGAAGTGTGTTGCCATACCTGTCTCTGGACAGACAGCACTCACTGCAACAAACTGCCCGTCTCCTCTCCAAGTCACCCGAGGCCTGCCATCATCCCAGGCTGATGTCGGTAACACTTCCTGAAGTCACAAAAGAGAAAGTTGCATCAAAACTTGGGAAGGCAACTGCTGTCTTTGTCTAAACAAACTGCTCTTTCAAGAGCCTTAGGATGAAATCCATCCATTAAAAAGTGTCAAGACTAGTAAGTTAAAAACTCACTATTCAAAATGTTGTTTTAGGAAACACTAGAATTAAAACTATTTAATTCAGTTTGTTCCTCCTCCAAGTCCATATGACTGTCGCTTCACATGATCACACACTATCCTTTCCATCCACTGGGGTCTCTACTTACAGACAGCAGTGCATGAATTGAGATTTGCTCAAGATTGATGCTGGAATGGCTGCAAATCTTACTTTGAACTCTGTTTGAGAAGTAAGTACTCCCTGATGCTTGCTTGAATTCAAAGGAAGATAAAAATGTGTGATTTCAGACATCACAGAAACAAACAGAAGCAGCATATGAAGAGAACTACCAGAAAGGTGGTGGCAAATCAGCATCATATGAGTAACAGAAACTCTCTTTATGCATGTTTTCTCTGAGAGAGCATCAGCTTGACACAAAAAGAAGCAGTATAATACCGTCTGTTTGCGATGTGCTGCCTGTTTCCCTTCTGATCCATGGAACTGTGTCTCCTTTTTACCCCAGCCAAGAACAACAAACTTTCCTGGAGAAGAAATAATCCTTGTAGTGGAAGATTTACAGATAATACCTTAACTACTTTACACTACGTACACAACCACAGCCTCAAGCAACCCACACCTTTGTGGATGCAACAGTCTGGTCAGAGAGAGAAAGCCAGATAAACTTTCCCAGGAATTGTTCTGGAGTTTTGAGAAGGCTGAGAGAAAGAATTAAAAAAATCTTGCAGCTGGTATTTTGAACAGTTGTTTTTTCACACGATGTTTCCTAAAGGGTGTCTCCTTAATTAGCCAATGTTCACAGCGTGTTGATTAAATGATCAGTCAGGTCCACCTGTATCGGACCAGTGTACAAAAAGAATGCGTTTCTAATAAAACTCGTATTAGCCTGCTGAAGAGTTTATGTGTTGCCTCACTCCTGTTCCTGACTCAACAGTGACACATTTTCTCCCCAGATTTTATTCTAAAAACCTGCTGGGAAGTTACGTAGTCTAGAAAATACTTTGGTACATGGAACTTACTTGAATTTACACTGACAAGTAACAATACTGATTTTACCCTTCAGCTGTCCAGCAGCATTATAATGTCTAAATAAATATATAGTCTAAATAAAATGTCTCCTGAGGCCTCAAAATGTTCAGCTCCATTTCCTTACTCTCTATGTCCTTACAACATATCAATTACATCAGCTAGGGCAACTTCATTTCAGTACACTTCTCACCTTCTCCAAACTCATCTTGGTGGATTTGCTTCTCAGTAATTGGTTCAAAATCCCTTGTCATCATGATGAGTGTCTGCTGACCTGCAATGTAGATATTAAATACAGTATTGGTAATGGTATCTGCAGCAAATAAAAACTCAAGTGTTCTCCTGCGTGCTCCTACTGTTCTGTCATGGACCTGAATACAGAAAACGTGGTACTAGAGAGTACATATCCTTCAAAGCATGAAACCTCAAACCGGAAGAGAACACTTCCAAGTTTTTGTCCTCAAAAATATGCTTCCTGGCCTAACCTTTCCACCTCCCAAACAAGTACCTGGTTCCTTTTCTCTTGAGATATGAAGGATAAGAAGATGACTGAGAACAGTTACCATGGATTTATGAAGAGGAAATCACTCCATCCTGGTAAGGTTCTACAATGAGATGACCAGCTTGTGGATATGAGAACAGTGGATTTCATTTATCTTGACTCGAATAAGGCTTTTGATCCTGTGTGCCATAACAGCATCACAGACAAACCAATTAAGTATGGGATAGACAAAAGGACAGTGAGAACCAGCTGAACTGCCAAGCTCAAAAGCTTGCTAGCACTGTCAATAAATGTAGCTCAAGGTCAGCCACTGGCATGCCCCTGGACACTAGAAGCAATGATTAACATCATCCTTAATAACCCAGAGAATGGAACCCTTAGCAAGTTTGTAGATGACACAGAACTGAGAAAAGCAGCAGGTACAGCAGAAGGCTGTGCTGCTGTCCACAGGGACCCAGTCATGTAGGCAAGATGGGCTGCCCAGAACTTCATAAACCTCAACAAGAAAAAGATGTCCTGCAAGTGGAAAATAATAATCTCGGACACTAAGACAGACTGGGAATCAAGTGGCTGGAAAGCAGCTTGGCAAAAAAACATAAACTGTGTTTCTTGAGGCACCAAGCTGAACTAGCTAGCAGTATGCCCTGCTGCACAGGTGGACAACAGTATCCTGGCTGCATAAGGAGTGCTGCCAGCAGGTTGTGGGAGGTGATCTTGCTCCTCTACTCCGTGCTGGTGAGACACATGGAATGCTGACTCCATTTTTGGGCTTCCTAGCGCAAGACAGACAAGGACATACTGGAGTGAGTCTTGCAAAGAGTCCAAATGATGATTAAGAGCTTGAAAAATCTGTCACATGAGTGGAGGCTGAGACAAGCCAGACTTCCCTGGAGACAAGGCTTCAGGGGAATCTCATCTGCATGTGTAAATATATTATGTGGGAAGTGGGGTAAAGAAGACACAGCCACATTGTTTGTAGTGCTGAGGGACAGCACAAGAGGCAATGGACACAGACTAAAATACAGAAAATTTCCTTAAAACCTAACAAAAGGGTTTTTTTTCACTCTGAGGGAGGTTACAGATAGAAACAGGATGCCCAGAGGGTTGTGGGGTCTCAAACCTAACTGGGCAAAATCCCCAAATAACTTGTTGTAGGTAAGAGACTTTGAGCAAGGTGGCTGGAATAGGCAATTTCCAGAGTTTCCTTTCAGTCTCAAGTACTCTATGATTCTCTTTTGTCTGAGGATCATTTTATTTTCTGGGTGAGTCACACCTCTAGTTAATTAGGGCCTGTGATATGTATATTTCACACCAAAGGCCAAGAAATGGTTTTTGTTACGAAGAAGTCAAATGCTGATATAAAGAACTCTTTACGTTTTTGAGGCAAGATCAAATGTACTCCCTGGGAAGATTTTAAGGACTAAAAACTCTTCCACAAAGCAGCTTTTTGAGTCTAACCAATTTCTGCTTGGATCTCTGAAGCACCTTATGAATCATGAAATGAAATCTAATATATAGGATCTGGTAGAGTTTTTCCACTTTAAATCCTAGTCCCAGTTTTGTAACGTTTTTGTCCTCTCTCTCAATCTTGGTTATGTTTTGTGCTTTGGCCATAGAGAGTTTCACTCCTACAGGCAGAAAGCTTACAGGTTGTTGTTGATACCTGTTGCAAGCAAAACAAGCTCTTGGTCAGGGCTCCAGCTCATCACACTCAGACCGCTGTCCACACTTCCAACACATTCCACCTGCAAGACCAAAATAAGATCACAGGAACATGAGTGCAGCACCATCCCAGCATAAAAGCAAAAAGTCACCAAGGCAAAAGAAAACGGCCTCCTACTTAAAAAAGTCTAAAGTCTAAATTCACACTTTGTGTTGAACAAAACAAAAGACACATTTCTAACTAAAAATGGTTCCAGAATGTTTATGAATGAGAGCCCAGGTAATGTAGAATCTAGCACATTCTACCATACACTGTTTAAGAAAGACCTTTATTCTGCAACTCTCAGTCTCATATCAGCACATATAGTGTCAATACTAATATGACCTGATAGAGCCTGTGATTACATTGGTAAATATTCTTTAGTAACAAAACACAGACATAATGATTCTTACCTATAGAATTCCAGCACACAGGTAAACTCTGACCAGCCTGTGAATGCTGAACTTGATAACTGTATATACCTGCACCAATGTCAAAGTTTATGGAAAACTGGACTAGTTTTACTAGGCTGGCATGAGCAAGCAATAGCAGTAGGCAGAGAACTTTTGTTATTCATGGTTACCCTCATTTGCAAAAGGCAAGGAACAGAACGACAAATATACCACTCGTTGTGATAAAAAGCAAGATGACACCATTCAAGAAATTAGGCTTGAGTGTCACAATCTTTCCAGGTAAGAAAAATGAGACTGAGCACCTGTCAGCAGAGTAACTATCACTCATGTAGAGAGGGTTTCAGAATAAGCAGAATAATTTCAGAGGAATCTCCCAGACTTCCTTCTTGGTGCCCAGACTGCACCAAAAGAAGACTGGAAAGTAGAGCAAAAAAACAGAAAAGTAAGCCAAAACTCCACAAAACAATCTGAAGTTAAACCTGTTCTCTGACGCAACCATCACTGCAAAAAAAGTCTCCTGTATCACAAACTCTGATAATTTTTATTCACTCATGGCATGTTGTAAGTTGCAATACAGGACACATTTTTCAGATAGAGCTAACTGCATATTTAAGTGGTATCTGCAAATCAAAACAGACATGCTGCAAATAACCACAGTTTTACAACTAACCCAGACAGACCACTATCATCTCATGCCCACATAAACCTGCACTGTTGAACTGATATTGCGGGAGCTAATTCAGATTTCAGAAGGTGCTATTGTGGTGTTTAAGCATCTTGCTGAAGATGATACAAATCTGACACTGAGGAAGGAACAGAAAGCAAGTATCTCAGTTTCTGCCATATCCCAAGTCATGTCAACATATATCAACTGATAACAAAATGGCAGCTACACAGTGGATTATGAATGGATTACTTCATTCTTTACCTAGTCTCAGCAATATTCTGTTTCTGTGAGACTCTCTCTTTGCTGCTGGGAGCCCACTGAGCAAACTCAGAGGACTCAAGCTGTGGACAGGCAAACCACAATTTCAATTCCAGTTCTTTTAGAGAGTATATATTCTGTCTTTAGTCATTCCCAAGACTACCACAAAAATCAGCTTGGCTGCCCAGAGAATGGAGATTAGCCACAGCTCAGTATGCAATGAGCATACAATTCACCACTACAGAAATTTTAAGTGTTACTCTTTCCTCTGTACTTCCTCAGAACTGTTGAGTCTTTCCTGGCATGTTACCTGTTCTGTGCTCAGATTGCACAGTAGGATGTCTCCAGCTGCTGTAGCAACACACACGCTCTCCTGCTCTGGAAGATCTTCGACACCCACAATGCAGCCACTTCCATCCTCAGGCAAGAACCCATCCACAGTCAGGGAGACTTCTCTCAGCACCTTGATATAGAAAGGCCAATGGCTTATTAATTATACATCACCTCCCTGGGATTTTTGCAGAAATGACAACGTAAAAGACACAGGTATATTTCATCTTACTACAGTTACACAAAGCACTACACAGTAGAAGAGAGTGTGTGAATGGCACCAGAAAAAAAGCCAACTTGCAAGTACTTATCTTCACTTAGCCATAGGATAAGATGCTCTTATGGTAAAAGTGACAAAAGAAAATGAGAAAACCAATATATGGAAGCAAACAATACACAACTTCCAATCTGTCCTGCTAATCATCTTTCAACACCCTTTTCATATTCACCACAGTATCAAGAGACACTGTGGTGCATGGATAGCTGCTTAAAGTGTCCCACTGCTCTTAAGGGGGCATGCAGACACAGCATAAAAAACAATTTCTAAGGAAAATCATTTGGATGGTTATGGTACAACAATCTTTGAAAATTAAATCCCTGGAAAGCTCCAAAGGTTTTCTGTCAGTTAATTTCAGAACTGAATGTACTGGAGGAATTAGATGCCTCAGAATTGCACAGCGAGAAGAAAGCTCTAACAGGAATTCAGGACCCAGTAGCATTCTATTACTTTAGCGGTATGCTGGGATTCTTTCCCCCTAGCGAAAAGTTTCCAAAGGTTCCTCTTGTACTCTTCACTACCTCTTTGCCTGCTTTGTTCTGTTTTGTGAACCTGTCCGGATGCAACTGTTAGCCAGGTCGTGCTTAAGACTAAACCACGCTAATGACATGCGTCCAACACAGCCATGCTCTTAAAAAGGCAGGTTTAGTATTTTAGAAGCACAAAAAGCCTCTTCGGTCACCGAGATCACAGCCCAGCGGCTTCCACGGCACCGTGAAACAGCAGCAAGCGGCGGCGGGGAGCAGCGGGAGGTCCAAGACCGCGCAGACACCGCCGCGACGGGAGAGCCGCCTCAGGAAACAGGCGAACTCTCGGCGAGCTCCCCCTGGCGGAGACGCAAACGCTTCATTCCAGCTTTGCAACCAAAGCCGACCCCGACACGCCGGCAAGCACCAGAACCCTGCCCCGCAGCCGCGGCTCTCACCGAGTCCCCGGCGGGGCGCAGCTCCACGAGCCCGTACTGGGAGCCCACGAGAACCGCGCCGGGCTCGGCGCCGAGGCAGAAGCACTGCGGGGTGCCCGTGGCGGCGGCGGAGCGGCACCCGCCGGCCCGCAGCAGCCGCAGGTTCCTCATGGCGGANCTGGAGCTGCCAGTCGCCGTGGGTGAGGCGGCAAATGCAGGGCTGCGAGTCCTCAGGAGCTCAGCTCCCGGTGAGCCTGCACAAATAACACAATCACTGAATCTGGAGGAGAGCTTTAAAGTCACCCAGTCAAACCATCCACCCGGCACTGCCACTGTAACCACATCTCCAGATCATGGTGTTTAAACACATGGGACGGGGGACTCCACCGCCTCCCAGGGAAACCTATTCCAATGCCTGACCACC
>WBNO01001763.1:0-12806 GCA_013400575.1 Peucedramus taeniatus
CATAAAGCGAAAAAGGGTAAAAGTAGCTTTTATCTTGTCATTTAGCCTGAGGTCTAAGAATACTTTGTGACAAGGTTATGACACATGTCCTACAAGCAGAAGCTCACTTCTCTACAGGGGAAGTACCTGGCTGTTATTAAAGCTGGGTGGATTGTTAACAACACAGGTGCCTCTGTAATTTCACAGCTGTCTGGAGGGTTCATCAGGTATCTCTTCATTTAAACATCAGCAAGTGCCTGGAGGCAAAACCATATGGGATGAAAAGGGCTCTCCCAGTAAAGTAATTTCTTACTTGTAAATCCTACTAATTTATGACCCTCTGTTAATTCCNTTGAAGAACTATTACATAAATCTTTTAAACTGCATTATCATCTCTTGCACACAAATCATAATTTATTCTAAGGACTTCAAAGGTCATCAGTTATCCTGACTGCAGCTCCAGCCTGACATGGCAATCCATTAAAAACAGAGACTTTTACCAACAAAGTTTTTCACTTTAAATTGCCAGATGACTGAAACTGTTAAGAGGTCACTTTCAGACAAATAGTCATCATATTTTTCTCATCTTTAAAATCCTCTGTTAAATTCTGCAGTCTATTAAGAAACCAGCCCTCTTCCTCATGGCCTCTATTATTCAAGAATTATTCAACATCCTCATTATGATATGTAAATGTATATTTGACCTTGATGAGTTCCATCTTCAGTATTATCCCAAACAAACTCTTAGAATGGAGCACACATCAAAGAATAAGCTCCTGCTTTGTAAATATATTCAGAAGAAAGGCACCCTTTTTAGTGTATTTCAAGCAACATTTCTTTGGTGTTCAAAAAAGATTTCCTGCTTCATATCTGTTTATACCCCTGGTTTGAATATGCTCTCTGTATCAAAAGGGCAAAATGTCTGTAAAAATATTTTGAGTGTTTATCATACAAAGTCCAAAACACACCTCCAGAGGAACTGGAAAAATGTAACAATAAAAAAAAAACCCAAACAACAACAATCACCAATCAGAAAAACCCAGAAAAAAAACCCTAAAAAACAAACAAACAAAAAAAAAAAACCCAAAGAAACCCAAAAAACCAACAAAAACCCAAAAACAAAACAAAAAACCTAAAAAAAAAAACCACACAAAAAACCCAACAAAAACCCCAAACAAACAAAAAAAAGCCTACCAAAAAACACCCAAACAAACAAAACAAAAAACCCTAAACAACAACAAAAAACCCCAACAAATTAAAAAGGCTTGAAAGCAAATCAAACAAAGAGGGATTTACCAAATGGAAAAGGCAGCTGTAATGGCTGAACTATTTTTATCAGTATTCTAACAAATAACACCTCCTGTGCTTTAAATATTTAATGTGAAATCCATGGATTTATATAGCTTACAAAATGCCAGAGGCTTATTATCTTTACAGATTGCATGACAGGAATATTCATATAATTTGATTCCACTTTTTAAGACAACAGGAATTCCTCCAGGTGCTAATGGTAGATAACTTGTGTGCTGCTTCAATAATCTACTAATTATGGAATCCCTCAGGTAGAACAATGTCATTAATCTGATTAAATTATTTATATTTCTGGAAAGCAAAATCTTATTAGGTCCTTGGCATTTGACTGTGTATATTATGCAGCTGTGTTTGCAGTTTATGGTGTGAAGGAAAAAGATCTATATTTTACCTAACCATCAGCTTAGCTGGAAAAGGACNTCCTAACTTACATTGCTGTTCATAAATTCCAGAGCATACCCTGCATTGCATAGGTTGTCCTTTTAGAGCACTATAACACTTCTGAGAATGAAGGTTTGTTATAGGCATTTATTAGGCACCTTGTCTTCTCAAGAGCAAAATAACAACAGACATGGATGGATTCTCATCCACCCACTACATGGTAAGCATGCTAGCACCAGTGAAATTATCAGACACTCTAACGTAAAATCAGGATCAACCAACTGCCAGAATTAAAGTCAGGGTTTTAGTTTTCTACTAAATATAGCAGGACCAACAAAAGCAACATATGTTTGCAGAAAGCACAGTCTGATCTCACTTCAGTAGCTTTGATTTTAAAAGAGGAAGGAGTGTAGGGGATTGGGAGCTGGTATTAACTTGCAACTTAGCACATAATAATGACACTGATACTAGATTAATTTAAAGTTAGGGAAAACAGAAATTTTGGTTAGTTCTTGCAACAGATAAGATACTTTCTGCAGCAAGCATCCTCACATCACATGGGATAGATAATGTGTTTTTTTATAGAGACGCAAAAATTTCCACTGTCATCTCTGTACACCATTGTGCAATATATCTAACTTCTATTCTGACACATGCCTCCATTTGAAATTTATCTTCCTAGATTTGCATGACAATTAGACAAGTGTAACCAACATAAATATGTTCCCATAGTAAAGCAATAAAAACAATGGTAGATTTTAGTAATTTAAATATTAATATATTTAGAGATTTCTTAAGGATGTAGTTTGGTGTTGCACCTGTTCTAGCTGCGATATCAGACTTACATGTACAATAATTTACTGAATAATATAAAGCTGTCTCAGTAGGTCATTATTCTGCTAACATTTATTTACAGTCAACATAAATTCACATCCATTTACAGCTACAGACAGGCTTAAATGTTAGCAGTATCCCTTCAAGCAAGAGATTGCTGTGCTGCTTTTATGAAAAACATCAACTCATGATCATTTATCTTCTTGCCCTTCTAAACTTCTACAATATTTAAGCACAAAATAAACTGTATAGAAAAAGTTGAGAACACCAGAGTCCCATTTGGTGCCTATTAAAATAAATGATCTAACAGTTCCTTCTTGCTTTAAAAATATATGAACTTTTACATTTCAGACTTTGCCAAAATTCTAGTTTTGATATTGGAAATAACATACAGTACATACTGTATGTAGGCAGCCACTCTAAATATTGCAAAGCATTATTATAAAACATTGCAAGTCCTAACATTACCGAATAAAGTAGAGGATTTTATTCCTTTATATGAATTACCAAGGATTCCTGCCAGTGCATTACTGTCCATCTATCAAATTTCTCAAAAGGGATTAGAAGAAGCGTTTTCACATATTCAGCTGACTCTTCTAGCAAAAAATAATTTCAGTGTGTGAGTCATCTCACTTTCTGGCAATGATAACCCAAAAAAAAGTGTGATAACATATTTCACCTCTGTACTACGCAAATCTGGTCCTACAAAATGTAGGATGTTCATCGCAGAGAAAGTGAGAAAGAAGAGTCCTCTTCACCCTTCTATAGCAACTCCTGCAATGTGTCACAGCAGAAAGTCCCCTTGCATAAAACACAGTCTTTCTCTCAATCCAAATTCACTCCTAGTTGATCTGGCACAGTGTAACTGAGATTAAATAACCATCAACCATTTGTACCATAGGAAAGTTCAGTGCTCTTTTTATCAACAAGTTTCTGATGTGCCTCTTTAGAACAGACTTTCCCAGGGGAAGGCAGTTTGCATGGCCCAGATCTGAATGACAGCACGATCCTGTTGATTATCACCATGTTGGTAGACTTCCTTAAAATCTCTTAAGTGACATAAATGCCCATCTTTTCAGACACGTCCACTTGAGTGATTGCCAGAAGAAATTTACAAGCCATCCTGAAAAATGCTAAAGTGATGAGTCTTCCATCTGCCTTAAATCACAGGGGTACTAAACCTGTTCCCACAATCAGTTCACTGCTCAGTTGGACAACATTCTCAAAGTCTGATTTTTTTTATGCATAAGAAAGTCCTCTGCAAAGAATGAGACACACAGATACAAGCACATTTTTTTTGTGACCATCCTCACCGTTCCTCAGGCCAAGTATGTCTGATTCATGTTTGCTAGATAGGGCGTGCATCTGTTAAATAGCCAAGTTTATATAGAAGAGAAAAAGCATGCAATATCTCACCTTCAAGTCTAAGGACCTCATTTTTTCCTTCTCTGCAGTTACTGTGGTATCACAAGGCATTGTCCAGTATATATAATGTTTCTGCAGAGTCTACTACTACATGGAGTGATAAAAATCCAAGGGGGGGAAAAAACAAGATTATTCAATGCTGAATGAGCAGTAAAGGCCTGTTGAAAGCTCTCTGCTGAAGGATTTGAGAGTCTGCTCTAGCAGATACTCTTGTTTTCCTAGGTCCACTAGCCGTCAAATCCCAAAGCAATGACTTTTTTCCACCTCTAAGATGTTATATCACACATCAGAGGACAAATCTAGATTCAGAAGGCACTAAAACCAGCATTGGTTCCTATATCTGTTAGTGGGAAGGAGAAGATTATAAGAAATGACAGAATCACCTGTAGATAATGCTATCACCTTATTCATAGTTATCAGTGCAAAAAGGTTTTTGGCTTAAGCTATCATGCCTTCTTATCTAATGTGAATGGCTCTCTTTCAGTCTTTTGTAGGAAAGAGAATGAACTTCATCAGGCAGATAAGTACAAGAACCCTGTTATTTCAAAAAAATTCTGAGGCTCCACTTACCAAATTAAATTTGTTTTTGCCCTACACAAAGGACCATTTCTGTTTATCCTCAAAAAAAAAAAAAAAAAAAAAAAAAANGAAAAGAAAAGTAGTAATAGAAATTTTTAAAGATTTAATTAATACATAATGTTCTTTCACTACAATTTAAATAGGTCTTAAGTTCTCATGCATGTGTACTCCATTACTGAAAGTTAAACTGCAAAAAGCAGACCAACAGTTCTTCTCACCTGAATGCAAATATAAATAGTAATAGGACACAAAAAATGGAGGGAATGAAAGGCAGAATAGCATAAACAGGACTAACAGATAATCTATTTTAACCTGCAGAAACTTCTCTGGCTCCAGTACACTACAATAGCTAGCACAGCTGAGAGTTTTCCTGGCATGAGAGACAGGAAAGAGGGATCAGACAGAATGAGGCATCATAACACCTTGTCAAAACTGGATTTCAGGTGTTAACCTTTAGTGAGAGATCTGTGATCTTCTGGCTACCCGTGATGTTAGTTCAGTGGTGGTGACTAGAAAGGTGAACAATCAAAACCATCTGCCAGGCCAGAAATACCCGTTTGCAGTATTAAATGTCTACTCACAATGGGTATTACAGTTGCATTGTTTGTAGGAGGATAAAAGTTACTATTTTGCTTTTTTTCTATATCACTATGTACTTGACTATGGTTTCATAGTTGCCATTATTTTTTGGCAGATTAAGTAATTGTGTGTGTAAATTGAGGATATATATAATTGTGAATTTTTAAAAATAACTATCCTTGCAACATCAGCAACACGTACAAAATTCTTGTTCCTCCTATTCATTAAAAATTACAACTTCAGGTACAAAATCATTCACATTTTAGTCACTGAAAAAAATCTAAAATCTGATTCTCAGAATTTAAATATGCTCAGGCAGGTTTGGTGTCTCCAGCACAACGACACCTGATGTCCTTTATAGGATTTAACAACAAATATCAGCAAGTGTGAATGAATGCATTAGATGTCTGGGTTTGTTTTTTTTTTTNCATCATTCTTAAGGCTTCTTTTCCATCCAGTAAAACAATGATATCAGCATCACTTGCATTCACTCTTGGCTTGGTGTGGGTTTTTTAATCCATAATGAATATTGTCCCTCTGTCTACTTAATTCTCCTGATTAAACGGGTATGAAACTCAGTAAAACAACAAGTACTGGTAGTCCTAATTAAAGGAATCATCTCAGATACCTATAGGCCATTGCCTAAGAATTCACTGGATTACAAATTCAATGACCATTTACAATAAAAATCACTATATCACAGAACTACAGAATCATGTAATTCAGAGAATGCATCACAATATAAATTGTAAGCGTATTTGTGTCTGGTGGGTAAGATAGGGACACTTTATTTAGTTCTAAAAACTCATGTCAAGTGTTTATTTTTATTGCTTGGTTTAGTCTTCACATGCTAGCTGAATTCAATGCTTATTAGGTTTTGGGAACAGAGGGGCTAGTCAGCCATATCTGCCAAAGGAAAAAGAAAATTCTATAGCAGTAGGAATGTGTTACATTCTTCTTACTTTTTCTGTCTCTAGCTTTCATGGTTGTATGATCAACTATTTATAAATATTGTCTTTTCTCAGAATGCCCTCAGCAACATGTAAATACAATTTCAGTGTTACAATTCATTTGGTGCTTCAGATGATTCAGCCTCAATACTCTAAACCCCAACTCTTCTTGTGTTGCTTAGAAATATCCACCAGTACATATATACAACATAGATTTATTCAGGTTAGAAAAACCTTTAGATTGTCATGTTCAACTACTATGTCAGCACTGCCAAGTGCACCACCAAACCATGTTCCTAAGTACCATGCCTATAAGTTTTTTAAATCCCTCCAGAGTTGGTGACTCAGCCACCTACCTGGGCAGCCTGTTCCATTGCTTGACAACCCTTTCTGTGAAGGAATTTTTCCTGATATCCAATTTGAAACTTCCCTGGGGCAACTTGGGTCCATTACCTCTCATCTAGTTGCTTCCTACTTGAGAGTAGAGACCTCACCTCACTACACCCTCCTTTCAGGTAGTTTTAGATAGTGATAAGATCTCATGTCAGTCTCCTTTTCCCAGACTTAACAATCCCAGCTCCCTCAGCCAGTCCTCACAGGACTTGTGCTCCAGACCCTTCACCAGCTTGGTTTTTCTGCTCTGAACACACTTCACCACCTCAATGTCTTCCTTCCAGTCTAAACTAGATTCAAAGTGCTCACCAGTGGATTTAGTGCTACAACAGTAGTAAGAGAACAGAGTGACAGTCCCTTCCCTAGTCCTGCTAGCCACATTATTTTTAATACAAGCCAGGATGCCACTGACCTTTTTGGCCACCTGGGCATGTGCTGGATCATGTTCAACTCTGTCAATAAGCGCCCCCTTGGCAGCTTTTCAGCCACTCTGCCCCAAGTCAGTAGGGCTGCCTGGGGCCTGAGGCTGTTGTGATTCAAGTGCAGGACCCCACACTTGCCTTGCTGAACCTCATACTGTTGTTCTCAGCCTCAGTCCAGATCCCTCTGCAGGGCCTTCCTACACTACAGCAGATCAACACATCCAATTTAATGTCATCTGCAAGCTGACTGAAGGGGCACTCATTCAGGTTGTTGATAAAGATATTAAACAGAACTGGCCCCAACACTGAGCTCTCAGAAACCCCACTGGTGACTGGCCACCAACAGGATGCCACCATTCACCAACCCTCCCTGGGCTGGGGGTTTTTAATTCAGTGAAGAGTTAAATAAGCAGCCAGTTTCTCCAGAACAGTGCTGTGGGAAACTGTATTGATGACTGAGGTCCATGTTGACACATCCACATGAACATGGCTCAGTGAGTGCTTTCACCCAGCTCCCTTAGTACCCTCAGGTAGATCTATTCTGGCCCCATAGATTTGGGAGTGTATATGGGCAAGCAGTTTGCTGACCATTTCCTCTTGGACTGTGGGGCCTTAATTTTACTTCTCCATCCCTGTCTTCCAGCTCGGGGTGGGGCTGGGTACCCTAACTATTACAGACTAGGGCAAAGAAAGCATTACAAGCCTTAGCCTTCTTTTCGTCTTTAGTCACTGACATGGTATTGGCCCTACATTGGTTCCTACATGGCATCCTGTGAAAGCTGATCACCCTGTGCTACAACCAAACACAAAGGCTACACCTCACCACGAGTTATTTTTAGTACTTCAATTGAAGTGAAGAAGCATAAATAAGGATAGCAAATGAGGCTCAGATAAGAATTGAGGTTTAATTCTCTGACATTACCGTCCCCAGGGGTGCATTATTACCACTTAAAATAAGTGTAATTATTTCTAATTCTAATTCTGCTCAGAATTTGCATATTAGGGACAGGCCTAAATCTTCTCTAAAAAATTGTAATATGCTATATATCTGTATGTCTGTCTAGTATTCATCACATTCATGTACATTATTTTTCAGGGGTATTTGCACTGCTTGGGGTCATTTCTGAATGAAGGCTGTATGGTAGGTCTAGTTCAGAAATTTTCTGAGTGATTTTCTGCTCCATAAACCACCAAAAAACCTAAAAATTTTCTTGCCACTTATTAAAACTGATGGCCATTTGTGAACACTTCTCAATATCCATGCAAAGGACTAGAGACTGGAGCTCCCAGCCTTAAGACCCCCCTGAATTCTCACTGAATCTACAGACCAAAGCCTTCATTCCTGGAATGGAAAAATATGACCCCCTTCCCTCTGAATTATTAAAACTTTGAAATTATGGGGTTTTCAGGCAAAGATACAGGAAAATGAATACCAGTTCTTTGCTAGTGTGTGTCAGTATTACCAGGCAAACAAACAAACAACGGCAGCGCTACCCCCACAAACGAGAGCAGAAATCCCAAGGAGTCTCTTCCCGCTCTTTCAGCACTTTTGGTGCGGTTCCGGCCGCAGCCGGCAGGGGGCGCTGCTGGCTCCCGCTGGGCCGGGCGGGGGCGGTGATTCCCCCGCGCCTGCAGGGGGCGCTGTGGCGCGGGGCCGGCCAAGGCTCCCTCACGCCGTAATGGTAGCTCAGGTGAGGGGAGATGGCTTCCCTTGTGAAACTCATGGGGAGCAGTTGGTCTCAGTGCCACTCCGGATGACTACCTGGACTGTAGCAGGAACCTTGGAGCAATGGGCTGGAACAGCAGAGGTGAACAGACCCGGGGGCAGCAAATCAAAGTCTAGCAATAACCCCAGCACAGCAGCAGAAACGGCGGCCGACTGGACCCCCAAGGGACAGGGGTGGAACTAAAGTGTAGCCAAAACCCCAGTGCAGCAGCAGGAAACTACGGGGGCCAGACATGGGGGGAAGTTGAGCTAAGTATAGCAAAAGACCCAAGAGCAGTGGCAGGAAACAGCAGGGGCAGGCAGGTCCAGCTGGGCAGCAGTGGACACTGGCGTCACTCACTGGCAAGTGGCAGCAATGGTGAAGGCAGGCAGGTCCAATCGATCAGCAGTCGATGTCAGCAGCTGGTAGAAATGGAAAAAAGAAATACAGACCCCGGGAGCAAACCACAACTCAGCCCCGTCAAGGGAAGGACAGGAACCCGCTCCCCACACCACTCATGGCCGTTCTCCCCTCTGATTGTGGAGGGGAGAAAGGGCTGAGCCCAGCCCCTGACTCCCGCAGCCAAGCCTCGGTTAGACCCCGACATGATATCGCTGCACTTCCCAAGAGAAAGCCCCCAGCCAGAGAGCTCACTCCCCAGCTAAGAGACTGCTGCAACCATACCCCTTCCCCTCTCCTGCCCCAGGACCATCTCAGTGGAGTTTGAAGATGCCCAGCCATGTTTTTGTCTCTTAATACTGTGTTCATCATCTCCAGGGCAATAAATGGGAAGAAAAATTCCCTGAGAGAAAGAAAAGAAAGAAAAAGCCTAACCTCCAACACGAAGATGTTTACTATTCCTTTTTGTAGGAAAGTTTGGAATTTCTACTTCTTGTTTCAGAAAGCTAGAATTTTGACTTTTGGACCAGCCTTACCATCTTATGTCAGAAATAGGCAAATCATTATCATAAAAAAAGGAACACCGTGGAAGAGTATTTTCTGTGCAATTCACCTTTCTGTATTCTCCCATGGGTCCATTTGGTGTTCTTAACATTAGAATTTTAACATAGTGGTCAGACCACACCCTTGCCATGGTCTTGCTTCTAAAGTCTGCCTGAATGGTGAAGGCAGCTAAGACATGAGTAGGCACCTGATGCAAGGGGGAGCTGGGACCTG
Source organism: Peucedramus taeniatus (assembly GCA_013400575.1). Classification (NCBI taxonomy): domain Eukaryota; kingdom Metazoa; phylum Chordata; class Aves; order Passeriformes; family Fringillidae; genus Peucedramus; species Peucedramus taeniatus. Next base: position 9,736 of record WBNO01001763.1, read on the forward strand.
CTGACCTGTCATACTGAGTACAAATGCAAAGGCAGGTGTTGTCCAGGCAAGTTGGCTCAAGCAAGGCCAGCAGCAGCACCAGCTGTAGCTCAGGCAGCCAGCACTGAGTCTGCCTGCAGCACCATTGCAACCAGGGGGGACCTGCAGAAGATTTGCACAGCTCAGCTCTCAGAAGAAGGAAATATCTAGCTCTGGCTGAACTACTGATTCCCCCGTGGCAAAAAGAGAACACCCTTCTTCAAGGCTTCCCGTAGCTGCTCACAAAAATCTGATGCAATCAGTACACTAACCTGGAGAAGGGGTGTTTTTGGCAGCAGTTACCTCATGCATGGGGTCACCTTGCTGTGAGGCAGAGACACACATTCTGGTCCCAGTTTATTTTCTGTAAAAAGAAACGCATTATCCTGCTCCACTGCTGCTTGTCCATTGTGCATCCAAGAGGGGACAAGACAGCTGCCAACTGGCACTAAGCTGATTTACATCCAGTGGTGGACATGAGTGGGGAGATGAGAAGGTTTAGAGCTAAATACATTCAGTCATAAGATACTTTTGGTGCTTATGATCATAGGTCTGTGATGGGCATTACTCAGACGTACAAGCCATGCCAAAAGGAGAGAGATCAAGATTACTGCAAAGCCCGAAACAATAAAAATAAATCCATGTTTGAGGAGAAAGATGCACACATTTCATCTGTGCCTAGACATGACTCATCAGTACTCCTCACTCCATGCAGCCTGAGGAGCTACCCCAGAGCTCCCCTCCCTCTCCCTCACTTACAAACCATGTTGGCCATGGATTTACAGCTGTATCACTTTTCCCTGCACACCGACAGGCATATTGTGCATAGAAATTCAGGGACTACTGTTAAATAACTTTTTGTCAGCAAATAGGGATGCAATCGGATTAGTTTTCACTGCTTGACCTTACAGCCACACTACCCATCACTTAGAAACATTGCTTAATTTTCATCATAGCATTGATGCAACAAGGAATTATTATAACCGTTTTATAGAGACACAGAGTGATTAAGCTGTTTGCTCACAGTCAGCAGCAGATTCCACAGCCAAAGTCATAAAACTTAAAATCCCACAACTTGAAAAGTACACAGTCATCTGTCGCCTTGATTACTCTAATGATACATGAGAGAGTTTCTATGGACAGTTATGTCCCACTGCTTTCTAAACTCAATGATCATTTCCCAAATTTGCAAATAATACAATAAGAGAAGGGAGACATTATAGGACAGGTTTATCTTTAAGCTTAAGAACAACATGCAGATTAATTGCACAATAAAACTTCAGGGGATTATACAAACAAGTACCACATTGTATACATTAAAGCAGAAAGGAAAACAGCCTAGTACAAAGGGAAAATACTTCAAAACTACAACTATGGTCAAAGAACTACAAATACATTTATTTAGAATTTTCTACTGGAAATCTTACTGGGGGATTTTGGCCTCCCTGGACAGAGCCTCCTAAGGGGAGTCTTCACGCTCCTCTAGCCTTTAAAAGCAAGTGTATTACCATTGCTTCAAATCCCCCCACCTCTCACTCCTGCCCTTGACAGTACATGTAGTTCTATAAGACATATCCCAGATCAGAACAAGATACCAACTCATTGTATAACTTCGCTCTTAAAACAGCTAATTTAAGCACTAAGACATCTAGTTTCCAAACAGAATTTTAACCCTGAATAAGGTATTTCCTGAAGAGAAAGGGATAAAAATTAAGCTAGAAAGTTGCTTTTCCAGATATACAGGACCTAACTTGAAGACTTCTGATGTTATGCTACATCAAAGGAAAAACACTTCCTCCCATTCAGTGAACAATTAGATACCATGTGAAATGAGAAGGAGCTACAAATGACCTACACAGTTTCAAAGTAAGTGTAAGGTAAGAAAAAGAGTTTCAATGTTCTTTTCCTGCCTTATACTGCATACAGATTTTTTTTAATCCAAATAATTTTCCTTTTATTTTTAAGGGGCTAAACTTCTGCTTTGTTTCAATGTAACAAGTACTTTGGAATATTATTAAAAGTTTGCACCATTTTTAATTGTTACATAACTACATGATAGAAAAATTATCTTTTGACCCTTTATAAATTCTTCCTGTCCCTTTGCTCTACTCTGCTCTGGTGAGATCCCACTTGAAGTGCTGCATCCAGCTCTGGGATCCCCAGCAAAGGAATATGGATCAATTGGATCCAATGGATCAATGGATCAATTGGAATGAGTCCAGAGAAGGCCACCAAGATGATTAGAGGAATGGAGCATCTCTCCTATGAGGAAAGACTGAGACAATTGAGATTGTTCAACCTGGAGAAAAGAAGACTTTAATGTGACTTAATTGTGGCCTTCAGTGCCAAGGAAGTCCAGGGGGCTTTTTGCAAGAGCATATAGTGAACAAGACAAGGAAGAATGGCTCCACACTGAAAGTGAGTAGGTTTAGATCAGATATTAGGAACAAATTCTTTACTGTAAGGCTGGTGGGGCACTGGAACAGGTTGCCCAAAGAAGCTGTGGATGTCTCATTCCTGGGAATATTTGAGGCCAGGCTAGATGAAGCTTTGAACAACCTGGTCTGTTGGAAGGTGTCTGTACCCATGATAGGGGCGTTGGAACTAAATGATCTTTAAGGTCTCTTCCAACCTAAGATATTTTATGATTCTATGATAAAAAGAAATATATTATACTGGTAGGTCTGTAATTTTTACATCCTTACTATTGCTCTTGTATAATAAGGAGATATTTCATTTAAATATTGGGTTACAGTGAATAGTGGTGGGTGAACTTTAATGCAGAGAGTTTAGCCTGGCTGATCTCTAGTGATTCATAAAGATAAGCTCATTATAACTTCAATAAGGAAGCCATATGCCACACAAAGGAACAAGAACCAAAGGAAGATGCAGCTGGAGTGTCAGGGAAAATTGCTGTAAGTATGCAGAATAATTCCATCACATGCTTCAGAGGAAAAAACAGCAAAGGAAAAATACATTTCTCTGTTAAAAAACCCCACCATTTTTAGGATACTTTCAGGGGTTAAGAGCTAGAGAAAAAAAAAAAAAAAAAA
>WBNO01001764.1:0-27959 GCA_013400575.1 Peucedramus taeniatus
TTACACTCTTAATTTATTAATTAGAATTAATTAGAATGTAGAATTACACTCTACAGCCCTGAAAACAACACCCACTGAGCAGCACATTAAGTTCACAGAGCCTTTTTCCTCAGATCATGCAATCCACAGGCCAAATACAGACTTTCAGTACCGCGTGCATTGACTTTTACATTTTCACGTTTGTGTTTTCATTTTTCTTTCCTGCATTTTGCGCTGAGAGCCTGCTTGCTATGCTTGGCATTGCCACAATGTTTCATTTAATCCGGCAAGACAGGGGAAAACCACAAATGTGTGCAATGAGCTTTTGATGCCTAATTAAAGACATGGATCTCAGGGAGCAGGTCCAGACGAAGGCATGAAGCTGCTCAGAGGAGCACTTCTATGAGGAAAGGCTGACAGAGCTGGGGCTGTTCAGCCTGGAGCAGAGACGGCTCCCAGGGGGGCTTGTGACCTTTCAGTATATAAGGGAGCTTTCCTATGAAAGATAAAGAAAAAATTTTTCACCACAAGGGTGCTGAGGCACTGGCACAGGGCGCCCAGAGAGGTGGCAGATGCCCCATGCTTGGAAACATTCAAACATTCCAAGTCGGACAGGGCTCTGAGTAACTGGGTGAGTCCCTGATCATGCCAGGGGCTGGGACTAAATGGCCTTTAAGGGTCCCCTCCAACCCAAACCATCGCGTGACTCTGCGGGCCCCTCAAACGGCACTAGAAGAAAGGCTGTAGGCATCCCAGCACTGCATCCGTCCTGTGCATCAGCTATACTGCACGTCGCCAAGATTTCAGCAAAAACAACTCCTCGCCCCAGCCACACCCCTGTCCCCCACACCCAAAGATAACCGCAGAGGGGAGAGGACGGGCGCTGTGGGAAAAACAAAAACATTGCTGCTAGCAGAGGATGGTTTCGATCCATCGACCTCTGGGTTATGGGCCCAGCACGCTTCCGCTGCGCCACTCTGCTGCTCATACAAGCTCCTCGTCCTGCCCCAGCCTAGAAGGAGCAGCGCCACGCGATTCCCGCTCCACCCCGCTCCTGCACGGACACGTTCCCTGCCCGTCCCTGTAGCCACGCGGTCCCGCTACAGCTCCTGCTCCGGAGATGATACACTCCAAACATATCAGGAGTAATGGTCACACACTTAAACACAAGAAGTTTTGCCTTAGCAAGGGGAAGAAGCTCCTCACACTGAGGGTGGCAGAGCAGTGGAACGGCTGCCCAGGGAGCGGTGGAGTCTCCCTCTCTGCAGACATTCAAACCCACCTGGACGCTTTCCTGTGTCACCTGCTCCGGGTGACCCTGCCTTGGCAGGGGGCTTTGATCTCCAGACGGGCCTTCCAACCCGAACGATTCTGTGATTCTGCGAAACGACAAATGGCTTCGGCCACCCGCATATCGCCACAGGTCAGCGATATTCACTAATTTAGGTCCAAACCACCGATGTGTCGCCGCAGAAAAGTGCCACAGTCCCAGCTGCGCACAGCCGAACGCGAGCCTGAAGCCCGCCGGGGGTTACTGATACAGAGCGGCCCCGCGAGGAGCCCCAGGGCCGTCCCGCCCCAGAGTGCTTTGCGCATATTTGCATACAGCGAGGCTATTTGCATAACCCGGGTTAGGCCGGATTTGGGGTCTGTCCCCCACTCTCCGCCCTCTTCTGCCCGCCAGACCCTCGGTACGGCCGGGGTGCTATGCACGGCTGCTGCTGCTCTCACCGGCACCGCCGGTTTGTCCCCCCGGGTCACCCTGACCTGGCGGAACCCGAAACCTTGAGGTACAAATAGCGGCGGGTAGGCGATAGAATTCGTGCTCGCTTCGGCAGCACATATACTAAAATTGGAACGATACAGAGAAGATTAGCATGGCCCCTGCGCAAGGATGACACGCAAATTCGTGAAGCGTTCCATATTTTTTCCTCCTTCTCATCCAGCCCTCTAAGCCTGGAAGAGGAAGCTTATGGGTGACCACACTCTCCTTGACAGGTGAGGGTCAGGGGAGAGGAGGTGGCCTGGAGCGGCACCTGGGGAGGTTTAGGTTGCACATCAGGAAGATTTTTTTCATGAAAAGGGTAATTAAACATCAGGATGGGCTGCCCAGGGGGGAGTCGCCATCCCTGCACTCAGTGCCATGCTCTGGTTGACAAGGTGGTGTTTGGCCACAGGTTGGACGCGATGATCTCGGAGGTTTTTCCAGTGTAACTGATTCTGTGATTGTGTGAGCCCCTCTGGCACCCCAGCAGCTCCCAGGACCTCCAGAGACACTGCCAGGATAACAGTGGGTCCCTGACTCCTTTCCTGCTGCTCCGTACCAAGGTCCTGCTGGCCCTGAAGGCACAAGGACGGGCACTGAGGTGCCAGTGCCCTGGGAGGGTGTGTGACCTGGCTCAGTTCCTCACGGCACCGCACAGAACACGTTCTCCCCAAGAGATCCAGAGGCTCAGGGCTGTACCCCTGCTGGGCCCAGAAGTTTTCCTTAGTCCATGCACTGACTGCAGTAACAAATTCAGTATGGTTGCTGCAGAGATTGACTCACAAATGAGAGCATTTGTCCTGCAGGGACTTGCCTCGAGATTCAGATTATGCTGCTGCCACAGGTCAGTACCTTTTTGTATTTCATCTTCTCCTCACTATCCTTTGCTTCCTCTGCCTGCAGCACAGTGCAGGCTCTGGCACTGCCAGCCTCTCCTGACCACTGCATGGCACACATGGCAAACACGGGCATTCTCTCACTGTTTCCTTCTGAGGATTATCTCCCCAAAATGGTTTTATTTTCATGCAGGGTGTCTTAAGCAAAGCAGTGGGACTCCGCTCCACAGAACAGCAAATCCCCCTGGGCATCCCATGATGGAAGGAGTAGTTCTTGCTCAAGAACTGCACGTTCTGTAATTCACCTTCTTTCTCCACACTACGGGATTGTTGGGGGTTGGATCTGTTTCTTTTGTGTTTGTGGAATTTTTTCCTGATGGTTTGCTAGGTAACTGATGGCTGGGTACTTTATGGATACTTGACTTAAACAAAGGAGGCAGCAGGTTTCTCCGGGTGGAACAGCAGTGAGCAGCAGTTTAGTCTGAGGACACCGCTCCGAAAGGACTGGAGTACCAGGGGACCCTGCTTGTTTTCTCTCTCTCTACTGGATTTCTCTACAGAGGAAGACTGAACACATTTTTCTTCACCATTGGACTCTCATACAGGACTATCTCATTTCATAGAACTGCATTTACTGCTCGAGGAGGATTTCATCTGGACTGCTTTCACCGCCCTGATACCCAGGGTGTCAGGTCACATCCCTGACTCTGTCNCTCGCTCTTGTGGGATTCAGTGCTGGCTAGCAGAAGAACAGGGCAAGATCTGGCAAAAAGAGCAGCACTGAAGGCAAAGGTACCACCCACAGTTATGAGGGTTCAGAAAGTTTGAGTTCCTTTGCCTAGAGGGTGTGTAGCAAAGCACTGAATCCAGATGGACTGCTTCTCTTAAAGATCTACAGCTACTGTAAGAAAAAGGAGAGTTATTTTTGGAATAACTCTTTTATGGTATAAGTCTTTTATGAAGAGGTAGTGCTTTTTTGGCTTTGGCATTAGGGATTTTGTTTTAATTCAGCCTGAATCCTGTGATGGGGTGAGTGAAGCTAAATGAGGTAGATGCTTTCTGAAAGAAAAAAGCAGAACAGAGGCAGATGGTGAGGGGGAGAATGTAAAATAGGAAACATGAAACAAATATATTGTTAGAGATGCCATTTTTCTGTAGTAAAAATGCTTCAGCTTCTTGATTTGATTGACTGTTCCTTTTTTTTTTTAACTTCATGTTTTCTGCATGTTTTATTACATGTTAGGTACCACACAGCATAATTCAGTTTCTTTTTCAGATAAAAATTATTCTCTTTGGATATGATGATAACAGATAAAAGAAAGAAGTTAGGAAGCTCATGTGAAAGAATTTAAATGTGATGAATCATCCAACCTCAGCAGTGAACAATAAACATGAGGAATTCTTCTTTGGTGTTCCTTGGATTACACTGCTAAAGGTGCAGTCAGAGTGCAGGTCTTGACTTCACTTTCCTTAAAATTTCTTAGAATAAAGTAGCTCCTGTGTTGTATCATGAAGGCCCAAATGACCAGGAGCTCAGTTTGGAAATGAGTGTGCTCCCTTTTAACTGAATGTCAATTTAACTTTTATATTCTCTTCTTAACAATTTGAGGTGTTCTGAAAGCACTAAGGACCCAACACAAAGTTTCCTGCTGGAAAGAACTGTGTGGTGGGAAACCTTGTGGTTTTCAGTTTTCAGCTTTATTCTTATTTCTGTTTATTAAATAGCTGCTTTGATTCTGTTTTGGGTTAGAAACAGACTGATTACAAGATGAGAGATGGTCTTTGTGGGGCTGATTCATGTCACTGCTATGCTGTGTCTTTTAATGAGGTTTCAGTATCGCACTGGAACATGGAAATAAATGACTTTGTGCCAGTGTCATAATGCCCTTTCTATCTAAAATAACAATTATGTAACAAATGCAAAAAGCTAAGTAAAGACTCCCTAAAGCAGGACATTATGAAGTCCAAAATATTAAGAGGGGTCTAAAAGAGATTCTGTTCCTGAGGTGTAGGTCATCCCACAGCTGCTTAATGGAATGGCTTGGAATCACCCTCATCTTCCAAGTCCTTAAATCATGGATAATTGGAATCTGGGAGAACATCCAGTGAAAGGGCTGATCTTCCCATGCCTTGTGGAAACAGGATGCTTGGCTAGATGAACTTGGTCTCTGCAAATGTTTTATCCTATTACACAGATACATTAATTACTATACAAAGAAGTTTACATTGGCATTTCCAGGGAGCAGTTCCTCAATCCTGTCTCACAAATCCTCATAAAACACAAGATAAATGAGGTACTTAGACATGTCCCTGGGTTAACTGATGGCTCTTGTAGCAACAAAGGCCATTTTGAAATGAAAATTACACTTCAGGAGGCAGAAGGCTTTTGTTTGTAAGGTGCATTATTGCCATGCTTACAGCTGGGAGCTAAACAAGATGTTTGCTCTGGAAAGTACTGAAGCATAGTGAAATATTCATCAGCAGAAAGGTGATGGTACAACCAGGATTTTCAATTGATGGAAGGGCAGAGCGAGTTGATGTAGCTGTGAGACTGCCATACAAACCTCTATAAATATCTATCTAAATATGTATAGATAAACCTCTGAAATTCCTTCCTGTGAGGCCACGGATTGAGGCTGGGAGGGGGCAGCTGCTGCCCTCAGTTCCACATCTGTGCACTGCTGCAGAGAACAAACCCCAGCCTTTGGGGCCTGGGGAATTGGCTTTGGAATTTCATTCCTGAGTAGCAGCTGCTGCTTTGTAGGCCACAATTCCATGTACCAGGAATCCTGCTCCTTACAGGACCTGCTCAGGGGCAAAATATTCACCTTGCTGACAGGGATGTCCAGGTAGTAAAACCAACATTAATACAAATATTGGTGGGATTGAAAGCATTCCCGTGCTGTGTTTGTCACACAGACAGGATCAGCTCAAGCAGCTGAAATAAACACTGGCTGGCAGATCTAATGAGATGAAAGAAAAAAAAACTCACAAAAATGGCAAATATACATTACCTTAACAGCTTTGACTTTTTTTCTTATGTAGTAATTAATTTTTCAGGACACTGACATGGTCCTCTGTTTTACATGCTATTTTTAACTTTATTAGCATGCACAACAGCAGTAGCTTGCTTAATTTAGTAGGCATAAAAGGTGAGTTGCTGCATAACTGCTTTTGTTTCCAAACTACTTGGTAGAACTAAATGTTGTTTGTAGCCTCTTGCTTCTCCCAGCAGCTTTGTGATTTGAAAATAAACAGGAACTTCAAGCACAAGGTTTTGGTGTTAACACAATTCTGTTCTTTGGAATGTTGGTCTAGTTATACAAACAATAACTATTTGTGAAGGCAGTCAGAAGAACTAAATATGAAAAGCCTCTAAAACAGTCCTATTTACTTGAAAACAGTATCACCAAGTAGATATTTTACAGAAATAATGGTGAATCATGAGAAACTATATCTAAATAAATAAAGTGCAAGGGATTATCTTTATATACATGTATCACTGAGAAGTTGGGCTATTTTGAGGAAAACTATAATTAAGATACAATAATTCTTTTAAATTTCAATTCTCTGTTAACTCACATAGTAAAATGTACTATGAAAATCTGCTCACAGGCTGAAGATGTAAATGATAAAAGACAAAGACAGATTTCAGGAAGTGATGACTTTTCTCCAGTTCTTTCTTTTCAAATTATGTAAATGTTGGACAACAAACCAAAAAACTTGTTTTGGTTATTCAGCTGATTCAGAAAATGCAAATAAATATTTTTATAAGCCTTCAGTCACCTACTAGTTCTTGAGCCAACTTGAGTTGTTAGTGACTCTACCAAAGCTGACAGTAGAAATGATAAAAAATAAACTGGCACATATGATTGTCCCTCTCTTGTTTAGATAAAATTATCCAAATATTACTGGCTAACTTGGTCTGAGATTTTAGTTATTTATTTTAAAACGCAGGCTGCATCAGCAGGAGCATGTGGAGGTGCCAAGGACCTGGTGGAATGCAGGTTTTGTACATCTCACTCTTAGAACACACGATGACAACAGGGATTGCAAATTCTCACTGCTTTTTATTTCTCTTGGTGTCACTTGGTGATTTAGCATTTTCACAGGTAGGTCGCATTTCAAACATTTTTTGCTCTTCAGAGCAAAATTCTAGTTTTACTTCTGAATCTGGCTTTTCAGGAGGTAAGATAACCACACAGTATTTTGGATATTCTTCCTGCAAACTGCTGCTTGGGAATACAGTAGATTTTTTTATTGTGCATAACACACGCAACTGAAGTTTGTTATTAAATATAAAAAAAACCGTGCTGTGTTATTTCTTCCTCTGGGCTTCAGTAAAGGACTGAGAACAGTTTTTACCTGAGAGTCACTGGCTGCTCCCTCAGGACAGGTCTCGAGCCATTGCCCTGGTTTAACACTTAAATCCCTTTTTTTTTTTAGCCTTTTTCCTTAAAACCGGGGCGGGCCCGTTCGCCCCCTCACGTCATCCTCGCGCCATCAGCGCGCGCCGCCGGTCACATGTCCCGTGTTTACCTCGGTCGCCGCGGTGTGAGGGACCGACAGACCGACTCCGACCGACAGAGCGACCACCCCGCCGGGGGCAGCGGGAGACTGGCGTGGAGGGAAAGGAAGGGACGGTGGAGAAAGGGCGTACCCCGCGGGAGCGCTGTGAGGGCTTGTCCTCTCTCGGACGGTGTGAGGTGCGTTTGTCCTCCCTGCGGAGCGGCGAGAGGGGCTGGTGTCCTCTCAGGGGTGCCATGAGGCCGGAATGTCTGTGTCTATGTGCGTCTGTACCAGGAGCGGCGTGAGGCGGGAATGGCCCCTTCTCTCCCTTCAGGGGCGGTGTGAGACGGGAATGTCCCGTCCCCTCCCTCCAGGGGCGATGTGAGGCGGGCATTTCTGTGTCTGTGTCTATGTGTGTCTATCCCAGGAGCGATGTGAGGCGGGAATGGCTGTCTCCTCCCCTGAGGGGCGGTGTGAGGCGGGGATGGCTGTCTCCTCCCCTGAGGGGCGGTGTGAGGCGGGAATGGCGCTTCCCCTCCCCTGAGGGGCGGTGTGAGGCGGGAATGGCGCTTCCCCTCCCCTGAGGGGCGGTGTGAGGCGGGAATGGCCCCTCCTCTCCCCTCAGGATGGGTGTGAGGGGGGATGGCCGTCATCTCCCCTCCGGAGCGGTTTGAGGGGCTGTCCCGCAGTCTTTCGCTGTGTTCCGACTGGAAGCGGCCCGGTTCTCAGCCGTCGCTGCCGCGGAGAGACGCCGTGGGGGGAAGAGCGGAGCGGGTGGGCGCGGGTCGGCAGCCGTCGGTGCGGGGCTGCAGCGGGTGCTTGACTTGCGAGGAGCCAAAGGTGTTCGGCCATGTGTCCTCGCTGTGCTGGCTCGGGACGCTGAGGTACCACCTGGTGCTCTGAGCTGCCTCTCAATAGAGCCTCTCCTTTATTTTCAGGCTCACCATGTCCCTGTCAGCAAAGAGGTGTGGAAGGCCCCCAGTGTTGTCTTTTCTGGAAAAGAAAAAGAGAAAGCAAAGTCTTGATAGAAGAAGGGGGAAAACAAGGATTTATGTGGGAAGTCACATTGACCGGTGGCTAACACTTAAGGAAAAGTTGAATTTCAGAAACGACGCAGAAGTTGCAGGGTTTTTACTGGATATGTGAGTAGATTGTCACGATACTCGTCTGTTTGCTAATACTAAGTAAATAATTATGAGTGTTGAAGTTTGTTGTTAAACAAGTATTTTAAAAAAGACACCAGTTGTGTCTTTTCTCTCTAGGTATGACAGCTATGACCCATTGTCAAAAGCTCTGCTCTGTCCCCTCTCAGAGGGTGTGAGAAGGATCACTGGGAAGGAAGAAAGAGCATTGTCAGCCAGCACTCCTTTAATAGCAGCAGATGGTACAGTTAGTACTGTACTCTCCTTACTTGGGAAGGATGGATAAAATATTTTTCTTGGTACCATTTGAAGGACTGTAGCTGACATTTAAAAATAATGAGATAAAAGTTATATATCAAAAGGAAAATACACAGCTGATTTTAGTTAAATTGAAGATTCTGAATATCTTTTGTAGAAGATTTTCTGTCTTTGTTCTTGATTGTATAGTTGAGCACATGACACTACTGCAGATGAAACAGAGGCAGAACTTTTTTGCAGAACGGTTTCAGTTAACATCTTGGGTTGTATTTGCAGGTATGATGATGACCAGCTGTCTAAAGAATCTGCTTGTTCTGGATTTGGAGATGTGAGAATTGTAACTGTGAAAGAGGAGCGAGAGATGCCGGGGGACTGCACGTTGACAAGGACAGATGACACGTTAGTGATACTGTGGTTTTTTGCATGTTTCTCATTGAAAAGTATTTTGAATTTATTTTATTACCACACTTAATTTCATTTATTAGAAACTTATATCATTCATGTTCTGCTTCATTATTTAAAAGCGTCTTGGTACGTAATTGATGTCCAGTCCTTCTGAGGCAAGAATCTGAAAGAGATATTGGAAAAGTTGGAAAATACCTAAGAGTACAAGCAGCAAACCCAGTGACTACCTTCCCTATTAATTGTGTGCAGGGTTCATGAATGAACAAGGAAATATCCAGTACTTTACACGTGTCCCCATCAGCAGTTAGGCTTTTACAGTAGTGCAGTGTCCAGGCAAGAGCAACTGCATGTGCTTTAACCTTTCTCAAAAGAAAGATGTTTCATTGTTGACCAAGTGATGTTGCACACCAAATGATGTGTTAAACGATCTAAAAATAGTGCTGTGCTCAACGAGGCCACCTCACCATGGACTGCTGGTGTCTGTTAACTGCAGTGTCTTCAGTAACTGGGGCATTCCCAGTTGAGATCAGAGGAGCCTCCAGTAGGTATGCTTGTCCATTACTTTTTCTTTAGGTTTTGGTTATCCACAACCATCTTACTGAATAATTCATCCATGTCTTAGTTTTCTGACCTTTAAAAAACTGTATTTTTTAATGTGTACAGGGGGAGACAGAGGCCATGGGACATTGCACTGGCATTGCATGATGCATCCAAACCCCTCGCCAATATGGTGAAGTATGTCAAGTACCATGTTTGTCTGATTCTCGTCATCCACTGTGGTTTTCCTTGTGACTTTCCTAATTGTTCTTACTTTTGATTTTAGTAGGTGAATGAGTTGGGGTTCAGAAAGCAATTCTATGGCAAAGAAGAATCCTTGGAAGCTAGTCAGGAGCGAATAAATACCAGTGCTGATGAAGCTGAAAAATTGAAGTACATTCTTCAAAATTGCATTTTTCTCTGGCACTATAATTTTAGTTTGGAGTGCAGCAGTAACTGAATCCCTGGGACTGATTTGATACAGGTGAGACAGAGGGTTTATTTGTAGTTGATTGCTTACTTCAGCCTTCTGAGATGCAAGAAATATTGTGAAAAAATGTTTGGTATGAAAACAACTTTGTTGCCCTAAAAGGTAAGGCAGTGAGGCTTTGGAGCAGTCTCATGATATCAGTGTGAAGGTTCTAAATCCCACCAAGTATGTAAAATGCTGGAAAATGATCAGGCATGTACACAGTGGTAATAGTACAAGGCTGAAGAGCAACAGCTGCCTAAGGATGGGGAGAGTCAAAACTAAGAGGAGAGACAGGCATCCTAGGGCATGCTGTGTTTGTTATTCCAGGGAATACTCACCTACCAGGAGTAGTTATATAACCTCACTATGAGGAAAATAGTTTGTTTCAGTGTCTGAACACATCAGTGGTGACACTGTCAGGATTGTCTTTGGTTCACAGGAGAGCAGTGAGGTAGAGTGCTGAAGTTCCTACTGGCTGTGGGATGTCCATACAGGGGTCAAGTCAGTTGCCCAAAGTCCTGTTGGTAGCTCAGCTTGTATCTTAAAGGTAAGACCAAACTCAATTGCTAACTCAGTGTTCTTAGAAACCTGGTCAAATAGAAAATAGTGAGTTTTCTTCAGAAAAGAACAGTGCTTATGTCAATGTATACTTCTCTCTTGTTTTCAAAGGTGTGGTACTGCACTTTGTGTTGAAGGGAGGCAATGCAGGCGGGTATTTCCTGCTTTCCAAGCACTTGTCTGTCATGCTTTCCTGTTGTTGTTTTGGGCTTTACCAAATATGTCTTTTCATTCTGTGCTTGTAAGGGCCAGGAAGAGAGCAAGGTCTTATTGTAGGTGCTTTATTGGCACATTCAAAATTAATAATCATAAAGCAGCTGTTGTATTCTAGCTTTTTACTCTTGAGTCTAATTTTAGGTTGGCTAAAGACTGGCTATTAAGGGACTGCACACATCAGAGACAGTGGAGGAAGAACACAAATTCAGTGGTGGCTTAATGTTTGGTTTCTGGCTTGGTTTTGGAGCCTGATGACATTGGCTTTCAGCAGTTGTAGAAAGTTAAGTTGATGGAGAAGCAGTGAGGGAGTCGAGTAGATTCTTGCCAGGTGAAATGGAATGGCTTTTTGAGTTGTGGCTATTGTGAGGAGTTGGCAGTTGATATAACAGGAAGGAAAGAATGTTCAGAAACTCTGATTTAAACGGGCATTAGCGGGGCAAAGCCAAATGGAAGGGTTACCAACCCACGTCCAGTAAGGTTTCTGAAGACAATCAGTCCTCCAGTGCTTCTTCTGTTATTAGCTTCTAGCTTTATCATTTGGAATTTAACCAAGCTAATTTAAAATTCTTTTTCTGGTTTACATGTAGCAGTTACAAAGCTGTCAAAGCAGATAATAATATTTTTTTAAATATATGTTATTTGCTCTAACATTGAAAAGTAATGAGTCAAAGTAATTGAACAGGATTTTTAGAGGAAGCTTTGGGGAATTTGAGATTCTTTTACTGTTGTAGTAGTTGAATGATATGGATTCAAAAATTCCTTTACTGTGTTAATAAGAGAGATTCTCATGATAGAACTGCCCATGCCAGGGAGTTTGAACAAGATAATCTTTAAGATCCCTTCCAACCCAAACTATTCTGTGATTCTGTGAACTGACTTTCTTGGGATTTGATTATGGACTGTATCTTTTTTTTTTTTTAATTCAGTAGAAATGAAACAGAATTCAAATACAAAATAGATACTCAAGTATCACAGCAGTTCAGAGAGGATGGCTGAAGTGTGCAGTAGGATCAGTTGGTGTCAGTCAGTAACAAATGTTGAGTTGGGAAGCCCCAGCTTTGTGGGAGGCTTCAGCCTGTCCCTGTCTCTCCTAAATGGCACTGGCAGCACCTTTTGTAATGGTTTTTGCTGCACAGCTTTTCTCATAGCTGTGGGACTTTGCAAGACTCTGTATTGCAGAACTTCTCTTCATCTTGAGTAATGTGTTCTCTGGAAAACCGTGTGATTACCGTCCAGACAAGGCAGTTGTAAACTGCAGTTCCCTTGGAAAGCAAATAAACAATCTCCAGGGAAGGTCCAGCAAGCTGTTAATGCTGAAGACTTATCATGACAAAGGTGAACAGCTGAGCATTTTCTTAGCAAGAGAAAAGTATAAGTTAAATTTAAAAGAAAAAGGGAAAAAAAAAAAAGCCTGATAAATATAACCTGCTTGGTAGGATAGCTTCCTGTTCTCTCCAAACAAATCAATTTTCAGTGCCTTGTTTTGACTAGTTGCAATTTTTAATTGGCCTAAAAGATTCTGCATGTACTGTTTTTGATCTTTAGTGTTCATAGTTTGTTTTTAATTAAAGAAAGAAAGGAAAAAAAAAAAAAGAAAAAAACAGAAACAACCATTGTATTACTCCTGTCAAACCACAGTCTGTGGTTGTTTCACTAATGTGACTTCAAAGGGACTGTAACACAGCTTTTCCTTACAGACAATTGAGTGGTTAGTCTCAGACAAATAATTTATTGTAATGCTGAATGTTGGTCTGCATTTCACTATAGTGAAACCTCTGTTTGTATATCATAAAACATAAGATGCTGGTCTCTTTGTGTGTATTGCACATAGAAAAGCACAAATGCACTTATTGTGATATTTCCTCTTATTTCCAAGTTAGAAGATTGTATTAAGGGAGTGCACTTCCCTAGATATAGTGAAACAATATAAACTTATTTCATGTTTAGGTATTTGAATGTCATATTGTAACTGTTATTACTGTGTTGCTTTTCAGCGTGAGCAGAAAGAAGAAAATCAAGCTCTTGCATAACAATACAGGGGTAATTTTTATTCCATTTTCATTTTGCTATGAGGTTACTGTGAACTGTAAAGAATTACTGTAAGTTGTGTGAAATTCCATGTTGTGTTGAGCAGCACATTAAACTTAATTACCTAAAGTTTTATTGTGTTATGTCAATGTTTAAGTGTGTGGAGTGGATTATTTCCCTGGAAGAGTCTGTACAGAGTTATCTGAGGGGCAACAAAAGAGGACAAGCCAAAGTGCTCATGGTATTGCTAAACTTAGTCAGAATTTAATAACTTTTTGTGGGTTATTTTAATGACTGAGTTCCTTACATGTTATTTAAATCACAGAAGGGTTAAGATAGAAACAATATTCTAGTGTCAGTTGCAGCATCAAGTGTGCTTCCATCTGAATGTGTTTCTTGGAATGCTTCTCTTTAGGGAATAAATTCAACATACCCCATATATTGGAAGGCATTTGTGCAGTTGATTGATGCCCTGAAAAATGATGGGTAAAAATGCTGGGCTGTAGATTTCGTTGTGTTGGTGCCTCGAAAAAATGAGTAACTGAGATCAACTACTCTGGTGCTTATCTAAAATCTTCTGTGATTGAATCATTTGATGTCTTGCTTTGGCTTTTGATAGTACAAAAGCTGATGCATGAGCTGATATGTGATGCATCTTAATTATTTTCTTCTGTAACAGAAATGAAATAAGTGGAGTACTTTCAGTAACTGAAGTTCTACAGAATGGTGTTGGTGGTTCTGAATGTTTTGTAGTTACCAAGTGTGAGTAATTCTGGAAAGGTTTTGAACCGAGAAGCTGAGGTTGGTACAGTGTTCAGGGTATTCAGTTCAGGGTTGTCAGAAGCACAGAAACTTCCAGTGTTCTGATTCTAACTTTTTTTTCTTTAACCACACACTTGCATAAGCTTTCAGGTCTTGATCTTACAGTATTCAAGCCAGCTGGGCTTTCCCACCAACTTACACAAGAATAGCCTCTGTGGGGAGAAATTCAGTTTTTTAAATTAGCTACTTCACTGTCTGTAAGAAACTGCTGTTGCTCTTGAATATTATCTTGATGCTTTTGAAGTATCTGAATTCAATGTTGCTTTATGAACAATAGATTTTTCTCTAAATGTTGCACAGATAGATTTAAAAAAAAAACAAAGTTGAGAAGGCAGTTTTTTGAGATTTTCTCAAAATGAAAAGGCCACTTCCGCTGTATTTGTGTTCTCTCTTTGCTCTGTACCTTTCAGATATTTCTTTGACCAAACAATGACTCATGTAAATAACTCAGTTTGGCTCATGGAAGAAGTGTGACTGGTGACATTTATGCTCAGTGAAGTGTCTTCCAGTGCTCTCAGATTTTCAATTGTTGCTGTGAGAAGGGAAAGAGGACTCAGCCTTCCATTACATTTTCCTCCAAAGTCCTTCAAGTCTTCAAGATCAGAAGAATCCACAACTGTGCCATATTCTCAGCCAGTTCAACCTTGTTCTTGTGCCTTTTTAAATGCACACTGCAAATATTTATATTATTTAACAATTTACTGTTATGCAAGTAGAGTAATTCTGCCAGTACCTGATTTGAGTTGCACTCACTATGTAAATAACTGGTAGAATGATCATTCTTGTTCATAGTACTGGAATATAGTACACTTCATCCCTTACTAAGGCTTCCCCAAACCTCCCATGACACTGGCACTTCATGCTGAGGAAAAATCAAGAGAAAGTAGACTTCTAAACATTTCCTTTTGCAGTGTTATTGTGTGACAGATGATATGTTTGGGTTGCTATATGAGCATATGCTTTTGAATATCTGACTTCTGTAGAGCAGAATATTATCATTCTTATTTTCCAGTAAAGTTAGCAGAATGGTGAATGGAAATTATTCTGAAACAAGATTCTTCTGATGGATATGATGAGCAGTGGCTCTGCTTTAGTCAAAATGGCCAAGTAAGGCTTTCTGCTCCTGTGGGACTATAAAAATTGTGGAATTTGACTATATTCAGATGTCAGAACTGAACCCATAAGAATTACTTACCTTCTTATTCCAATGATGCATTAAAAAATGTACTTTAGGAGAATTACTTTAAGCAGAATCCTAAGTTGTGCTGTTGGCAATACTGAATATTTAGGGCATAAACCTGTAATGTTAAATGTGAGAATTTTCTGTAGAGATTTATAGTGGAAGTAGCTATAAAACCACCAAATTTTGGTTTTGTTTTGTGTTTCTAAAGTCGACTTACTGTGTCAGTTGATTTCCTTAGAACTGTGGATCTATCAAATCTCTTGTAATGTGAGTATTTACATGAGTAAAGTGGGAAACTTTATCCAAATAAGGGCTGTTCTCTGTTGAATTTAGGTTTTAAACCATTAGTTAAAGAATTGAAGTTACCATGCACTGGTTTTCATTGTACTAACTTAATCTTCCATTACTTTGCCTTTACAAGAAGCCATTTTCTGAAATCACAATAACTACAATTGCGCTCTTAGCTCACATAATATAGTATCACCTGAAAACTTTGTGTGTCTTGCTGGGGAAAGGTAGTCTGGACTATATGGTGATTTACTTCTGTAATAAAAAAACCCCACAAAACTGGAGGAAAAATTGTTTCAAATAGCTCTTGCAGATTTCTTGGTGGAATAAGGAGTTTTGCAGATCAGCACTGACCCACTGGAGAGGGGTGTAGAACTGAGGTGAGATACTGGAATAGGGTATTTGAAGAAACTGTTTCAATGCCCTGTTTTCTTACCAATTCAAATTGCTGTTTAATTCTCTGGCTCTTTACTTACTCTGAATGCTTTTAAGTCTGTAAAGCTTGATCAGACAGTCAAGAGGAATGCTGCATCGCAACACATTTAGGAACATAACAGGGATGCAGGAACCTGGGTTTATTCTGAATTCTTCAGGCTTAGTAGTTCATCATGGTTTTTATCTTGTGGTAAAATTGAAATACGAAATACAACTTTTATAAGCCACAATAATTTGTCTGATTTAAAAGTATGAAATACTATCGTCAGTGTGATGATGCTTGTTACTACTTTTGCAAGAGGCTTTCATGTCCTGTGCCCTGTTTTGGTCTTCTAAATCAAGACACCCCAAACAAGTTTCAGCTGAGTGTTGTGTTAAGCATGTTCTCATGAGTCATTGCTGAAAATACTGATCAGTGGATAGCAGGAAGGAGAATGCATCAAAGGAGGAATTGCAGAGGTTGGAGAAGTGGAGTTTCAGTTTGAGATGTGTAAATGAAATGTGGGTCAGAGAGGAATGGTGAACCTGAGCACTGTTTGTGGTTTGAGTGTCCTGTGCCAGGACAAGCCTGCTTCCTTTCTTTTCCCCTGTCTCAGCAGAAGCGATTAATTCCATTTATAATTCCAGAGAGATTCCTCACCACTACAGCACTTAGAGCCCTGGCAGTGAGGATTGTGGTTTCACAATTCTGAGGATTTAGCAGATGAACTGGACACTTCTGAGATCAGGTAGAGCTGATAAGTGTGAGAAGTGACATGTTCACCACCTCACTTAGGTCACAGAGCAGTACTTCTTTCTGTAGTTCTTGTGCATAAATGTAAAGCTGATTTGTATTTAAGATGCCAAAATCAGTCTGCTCTACTCAGTGCTGTGTGTAATCATGCTCTGTATGCAGTGTTCAATGGAGCTGTATCCAGAGACTGCCCAGGGTATCTAGAAATAAAGAGGGCAAGTGGTTTTATGTGTGTGTACACACAGCCCCACTCTCCAGTTTATTTTATGAAACCTTAAACTAACATGGATTAAAAGGGACCTCTGAAGGTCATCTCATCCACCCTGCTCCAAGCAGGGCTAACTTCAGGTTTGGATCAGGTTACTCAGAGCCTTGGCCTTCTGAGAACCTGGGTATTTTATAGAATTTTGAAATGTTTAGTAAAACATAAGATCCAGAATGGTTTCATCTTGCATTACTGTTTTCCATTTTTCTTTATTACTCTTAATGTAGTAGTCAAAGTCCTGATCCATGGCTTTTGAGATATGTGACCTGACAGTATGGGAACCCTTAAAATACATTCATGGGGACAACTTAATACAGCTACAGACAATTTCTGATTAGAATAGCTTTGTCTGGGTTAGGTAACAGTGTGTGCATGTGGAGATGTTTTAAGATGCATCACAAAGACCTTTCTTTCTCTGGCTTTAAGAGAGGATATGGTCTGAAGTGAAATGACTGCTGGCACTGTGTTAAGTCACCTTTTTTATCTGGTTACTATTGTGTGTTTGTAAACATCTCCTGTCTATAGTAGCAAAAATACTTTGGTAAGTGTGTATGCAGTAAGTAGAGACAGTGAAAAATCAGGGTCTCTTATACGGACTTATGTTGCTATTGAACTTAATTACATTGGTTCTTTGGCTTCAGTCAGGTTAAGTGACAAACTGCATATGCTTTCCTAAAAACATGTTGAGCTTAGGTATTTTAAATCTAATTAAGAAGTAATTGTTTTTCAAGATAGGCTATTCTTTTCTGAAGTTAGTGTGTATTCCTGTTCTTCATCTCCACATCCTTAAATATCTGTTAAATCTCATCCTTGCTCTTCCTGGTTCTCTGCACAAATTTCTTTCCCCTCCCCTTCTTGGTTGGTCAACCTTGGTGCAGACCTCAGAAGACATTTCAGCTGAAGAATTTCATCGGTGTTTGTAAGCTATGTTTAAATAATCATTTCAAAGCAGTTTTTGACAAGACCTATTTCTCAAATGAGCACAGTAACACAAAGACAAGTGCTATATTCAGTGGCAAAAAATAAAATCCTATTGTAGTAGGATTTTTTGGAATTTAAAAATTCCATCATAGGATAAACTTGGCCTGGCTTTGAGTATGGTACAATAGTGTTTAGCTTGTGATCCAGCTGTTGATCTGGGATAACTTAAAGTGAATCTCTACAGAGCAGCTGTGATAATGCTTGTGCTGGTTTAAATCCCAAATTAGATAAAAGTACTTGGGGATAATAGACTGCAACATATTTAATATATCCCAGTGACTTGTCTTTCCTTTTCCAGAAGGGCAGATGAAAGTACAGGTTGCAGTAAATAATTCTCATAGGTGAAAATGATTCTTGTCTGTAACATCCTGATTCAGTGTGTTGTTGTGGGCTTGCAGATATGAGTTTGGGTAAGATTTGAGCAAAAATACTTCACCAGGTTGTGCTTTGGTTGTGAACTTTGCTATAAATTAAGACAGCTGCAGGTGTGTTTTGTGAATGTGTAGAAAAAGTAACTCTTCCTGTAATTCATATAGCTGTTGTCTCCCTATATCTAAAGCAGTCCTAAATCAGCATTTTTTAAAAGTCTGATCATACAATAAAGATTTGCATAACTTCATTTCAAGATTGATGAGTTATAAATAAATATAGGAAATGCAGGAATAATGTACTTTTTCTTCTTTTTTTAGGATAGGTTCCAAAAGCCATAGCCAGAAGAGGATCTCTGATGGAAGTCTAGAAAGGCTCTAGTGAATGTACACAGTGTTCCTGTCAGACCCCATTCCAGGGCTGTGCAGGGCTGCCAGGCTATCCAGGGTAACAGTGGCTCTGGGGTGGACCAGGGGCCTGGCTTCATGTTCCAGCTCCCACAGCTGCTGCTGCTGCTCTTCCCTTTTCCTTTTCCAGTCTCCCCACAGCCTCTGACACACTCTGTGAGTCCATGTGATAACCTGGAGACAGGAACTCACCTAAATGCACCCTCAGAAGGGTGATATCTTTGACTGGGTTTTATTATTCCTGTCATTTCTTTCATGTGGTTTGTTCTCAGTCACACCAGGGAGGTGCTGTGAGGCTGGGAACCAGTGGCAAGCCCAGGAAATGACACTACCACTGCAAGCTTGGGATTCATCTGTGGGCTAAACATTGATCTGTGACGTGAAACACCTTTTCACCTTGTAGTCATGCATAAAAGCACTGAGGAAAAAGCTGATCCAGCTATTCAGATTATTATGTCAAGTTATTCTGGGATCTTAGGCAAATAATACCTATTTTTGGTGACAAATTTAAAGCCTATTAAGCATTAGAAATGGGATATTAAGGATTTAACTTAAAATTATGAGCTTCCAGAATGCTGATTTTAAGATATAATTTTTTTTTCTTCATTTGCCTGTTTGGCCTCTTGCCTTCCTAATTAAAAAAAAAAAAACAACCCAAACAGCTAGGTGTTAAGAGGAAAAAAATAAGTTTGTGATGATACTAAGTAGATGTTTTAAATTCACGTGTTTCAAATTTTGATTACTCTTTGATATCAGATCTTTGTGGTGTAAAATAGCAAAAGTGAGTTCCAAACTGCAGGGCAGTATTGATGTATTTAATGGTGAGATGACACAGGTGTTCTCAAAGAGGGTGAGTTTTGTGTTTAAAATTCTGTATTGGGAATTGGAAGAAAAAAATATTTTTAGATACAAAAATGTGTATCTTTTGGATGTCCAGTGATCCTCTCTCCTTTCCTGCTTTCATCCATCCTAATCTTGCTTTATTCAGTTACAGCTGTGAGTGATGTTTTTCTTCCCCTCTTGTTATACTAAAACCCTCTGCAATTGCCTCTGCAATTACTGCAACTGTTTTATTGGGGAAAAATAGCCTTTCAGTCTTTTCTTACAAAGGAAGAAAATTAATGGAATGAGATTTTCAGCTGCATTTACATGTTTGGGTTTGTGTAAAGACTGAACAGAATCACAGGTGTCTGATTTTCATAAAAAGTTGATAAACAGAAGGAAAAATGTTATCTGTGGAAGAAGAAATTGAAGACTGTTACTGTTGTTAATTATAGGAAGCATGTTTTTACCCATATCTGCTTTTTTCTTTAATCAAAATGGAGCCAAAATCAAAGAATGAGAATGCATAAATCATGTGACGTTACAGAAACACATTTTGTTGTGCGAGGGCTATTAGAATAAGAGACTTTAAAAGCCTCTGAGGTAGTGGGCTTCCAGCTGTTGTACTTGGGGTGTTGTCATACTGACACAAACTCAATTCATGGTGCTGCCTTCAAAGCTTGGCCAACCTGAGAGGGGGCCAAAGCCCCCTGCTTTGAAATCAAGAAAGATACTTTTACATTGAGCAAGATTTCTCTTAAAAGCTGCAGAAAGTAAAATACACACAAAAAGGTCAGGCCCAAAGGTCAGGCAGGAAGACCATCACTGTCTCCAACCCTGGAAATAAAATCATTTCTTCAGAGCTCTGTACCAGTGTATGACAAAAATGCATTGAACGATGTGTCACGGGTCAGTTTGCAGAATTGTGCTTACATCAATAATCAATTTGATTACTGCAAATAACTTCTTACTAAGTGTTTTCTGGGGAGGAAAACAGCCTTATTAAGTAAAATAAAGGCAATTTGAGTGAAAAGTGCCATTAGGAATGTGATGAGGGAAAATACAAATAGTCCCTTGAAACTGATTAGTAGAAAGTTAAAAATTCATTAGAATCCTGGAGCCTGCCAACACACTAATTAAGTTGTTGAGTTGCTGAGCTTCTCAAGTCATCTCCAGCACTGACCAGCCCCGGGGCAGTGACAGCAGTCTACAGGGCAGGGCTTGTGTAGCTGCTCTATTTACAGACAGGTTCTAAATTTAATAGTGTTTTACAAATATATTTCAGGTTAGAAACTTTAATGGTGACGTGTGAAAGTTGACTGATTTTAAGTTTGTGTCCTTGGGAGAAAGGGCAATGTGTTTGTGAACTGCAACCTACTAATATTTCAACTCTATTTTAAACTCTCAGTTTCTGGTTTTATTTATATCTCAGAATCCTGTTAGAAAGTGGCTGGATTTTATCTGCAAAGCTTTTGCACTCGGCAAGTTTCAGGTGGCATAAACAGCTTATGATAAATCAAAAAAGTCCTGTAGTCTGTAGCTGATGCTGTGGAATGTGCTCTGCTGTGTAGTTGATGCCTGTTGTTGTTTTTCTCTAATGCAGCAGTCCATCCACAGAAAAGCTTTAAGTGCATTTTAAAATTTTAATTTAGTATGGTCTATATATTTATTACACATATAGAAATGCTTCTCTTCATGTTAGCTTTCCATGATTTCTACTGAGCAAACTTTGTTCCTCTGTTGTTTTGGGTTTGTTTTTTTTTTTCCTGAGCCACGTGTTCAGGGAAGGTTTGGGTTGGACATTGGGAAAAGATTCTTCCCGCAGAGGTTGGGAGACTGTCGGGCACTGCCCAGGCTCCCCAGGGAATGGGCACAGCTCCAGGGCTGCCAGAGCTCCAGGGGAGCTGGAACAATACTCTCAGCGTGGGATTGTTGGGGGTCCTGGGCAGGGCCAGAAGTTGGGCTGTGATGATCTCTGTGGGTCTTTTCCAGCTCAGGATATTCTATGATTCCTTGTCCCAGTTCTGCACCTCACTCAGTGATTTAATTATAAATCTCCGGCAATGAAAATCTGTGTGTTCCTGACTGCAGTAACTGTAACAATTAGAAGCAAATTGTTCCACATTCCTCTTGTGTTCAGCTCTATCACTATCCACACAGGCAGTTCCCATGGCAGCAGGGATGCCCCACAGAATGCACTGGAATAGGGGGCACTTGGAAACACTGGTGAGAAACTCTGGATCCTCATCACGAGGTGGGTTGTTTATTTGGTGGTTGGAATACAGTCTATTGCATCATTCCTTTTCTGAGACTGAAATGAGAATAGAGTATCAAATTAACTACAGGCTAATTCAATTAGCAAAATAAATTGAGGTGGAGGAGATGGGCTTTGAAGAACCCAAGTCCTCAGCAGAGAGATTTATTCCTCTGTTGAACATCTGTCAGTAATTACTGTCTCTGAGCATCAGTAGCTTCTGGTCACAGACTCTCTGCTGGCTGTTCCTAACACAACCCCATGGTGGCCTTTGACTGATGAGACTCAGCTTCATTTTTCTGCTTCTGATTGAGGTATTGTAGTGCCTGTGTGTTGGTGTTCTGAATATCTGCTGAAAGGAACTATTTTCCTCATGTGTGGTTCTGTTTTCCCCAAGGGTCTCACCTTTACGGTGCTTATTATGCATCACCCAGGTGAACATGTAGAAGTGAGTGACATCTTTCTGCCTCAATATTCTGTATTTGCAGTAGATATAAATTGGTTTTCATTGATTTTTTTTTTTCTCCTTGTGTCAAAAAGACTTTGGTATTGATATTTGGGCAATATTCTTTTTTTTTTTAAAGGTAATCTCAGACCTGTCTATGCTGTCCATTTTGTATTGCAAAACATGTTAGCATGAGTCTGAATCTTGAAAAGATTCCTATCTCTCCTGTCAGAACTGTTTGTATTCTCCCCTCACCCTTCTGGAGGTGGCTTTGAACACCTTGTGATTTGCACAGGAGTCAAACAGAATCTGTCCAGCACAACATTTGTTTGGGTTTTTTTCTGAAATAATTTTAAACAGCTAATTGTTGTTCAAGTGTTCCCTTCCCAGAAAGAAGTCAGTAGTGTGACTTTCTCTCTCTCTTTTATCAAAACTTTAAATGCTTTATGTTTTAAAGATAAGGTGTAAATTTAAGGAAGTTTCATAGAAAAAGCAGTTAAATATGACAACCATTCTGAATATTTTGAGATTTATTAGGAAAATGAGAAGATCTTCTGGGCCAAACCTAAGACTGAATGTACTTCAGTATCTTGTTTTGTCTTTAGGAAGGACATTCTCAAGCAACTCCATCTTATGTCAGTGTTACAAATGCAGTTGTGCAAGTCTGGTTCTTGGTAGATTTTGGTATAAACAGAGAACAGAGGTTGGTTCTTGTGTTGGAGGATTCCTAACAGAGATGGAAAATGTCCTATTTTAAGTTGTTCAGGCTTTGGCTACACATTAAAAATACCAATGCTAAATACTTTATATGGATGTGAACAGCAGTGCTGCTGTCATCATATTCCTTATAGGATCTTTCTTTGTGTGCTTTGAATTTAGCCAGTTTCCTTATAGGCATCTTGCAGTATCTGTTTATGGAACATGAGGCTATTCTCACTGTGCTTTTGCCTTATTACATGATTTCAATAACATTTGTCTCTAGTGAAAAAAAATTGCAATTTCTTAACCTTTGTGTAATAGTTTTTCATACCTCAGTATCTCAGTAACTCTCTTCTGAAGTTTGCTTTGTTCTGCACTTACCCTGTTGGACACAGTAAGAAATATTTCGAAGACAGACATAAAGAAAATTTTGTCTTTACTTTTCACTGTTACTTTCTTTTTGGCTTTCAGTTGGCTGAGGAAAAGGCATTGATTTTAAAACAAATAAACGCAAACCAAACTGATTTTGAAAAAAGTTTCATTTCTCTCACCCTGAAATGACAAATTTCAATTAGAAGGCTCTGTCATGAAAAGAATATTTTAAAGCGTGTTTTTCTTACTGATTCTTGTTAGTTTACACTTGGTACTGGTTTTGATTTACCTTTAGTTATGTTTCATGTAGTTAATTCACAATTTAATTCAAAGAGAGTTGCTGTATATTTCTTGATCCAGCAAAGAGAAAGGATGAACATTCTCTTGCAGAAAAGGCAAAAGAACTTGGAGAAAATTCTTGCAGTAGAATTGTGGCTCATAACTGATAGCAATTACTAATGATCAACATTAAATCCAATGAGTTCTGCACTGATGAGACCTGGTCCTGATTGTATTTCAGGACTTCATTGTGTAGAGCTCTTGGTTAGAAGTGGGTAACAAAACCTCAATGCTTTTCAATCATCAGGTCAAATTTTAAGCATAAAATAGAAGCCTGCAGAATAATTAACTATTTCTTTGGCAAAGGTCTGGGTCATGCAAGGCTGGATTGCAAAGTAAGGGGGGTTTGCATTTCCAGTTAACAGACGCTGCTGCAGGTTCTAAAAATTGTTTTGTGGTGTTGCAGTGTAGAGTTCCTTTCTGAGTGATTACCTGGGAGAGTAGAACGGATTCTCTCTGCTCAAGGCATTTGAGTTTTCATTGTCTCACAACACATGGAGGATTTGGGGCTGTGGCTTTATCCTTTTGGTCACTGTGAAGTTACTCTGTTCCAGCATGGCTGAGTCGACTGCTCACCTCCTCGAACTGCTTGAGGTCAGTTATGTAATTGCTCTTTGCAGATAAGAATTAATTAGCCTGATTATTTTTCACAGCTTTTGGATGGGTTCCCCATCTGGAGAGGAGCAATTCCTCTGTGTCAGTGAGTGATTGCTGAGCCAGAAGCTTTCTGCCTTGCACTTGTAAGAAATGCTGACTGGTTCTTTGGGTTGTGTTAGGAAGCAGGCAGCCTGTGGTTAGAATGCAAAGGATAATAAAGCAGTTCTACAAATGAGCTGGCCAACCCAGCCAGCTGCTGGGTGACTTTGGCTTGTGCAGTGCTCATTTTCCTTCTCTCTCAGGTCAATAGCACCTTAACAAGTAGCAGGTTAGGTAGCTGTGTTTGCCCTCCTCCTTGTTCTTCCTACAAAAAATTTGTTCTTCTGGATGTCTTAGGTTTTTTAAGAGTATTGCACTTTACAGCTTTATTACTTAAAGAGGTGTGAGAGTCATCCATAAAGGAAAAAATGTTAACATTTGAGGTATAGCAGTTTATTTTCTCCTGTTATTATTAAAGTCACTTCAGAAACTGGCTGGGTGTATCTGGAGAGCTTCCCACCATCCCAGCCATTTGCTGTTTTTAATATTTTGCAGCAATTACACAGTGCTTTTTTAACACTTTCCCCGTGACCGAAATGCATTGTGAGAAAATGACTAAATCACAGCATGAGTCCTGCTAAGTTTTACACACGTTGTTAAATTTAAGCATGTGAAGAGCTCCGATGTAGTTACTGGGATTACTCAAAAATGTGGCTGTGGGTTTGAGGCTCTGTTGGAGGAAGCTGTTACTGCTTACAAGGGGTTTCTCATCTTGGGAAGGGAAAAATGTGCTTGTGAGGTGCAGGGATATTAATAGGGAAATTTTTCAGTTGCACAGTGTCTGGTGTTTGAAGGGCTCATTTTGTTATATCACATGTGAATGTTACTGAAGTGGTTCTGACAATTAACTTTGTAGGATTTTGTTTACTAAAAATCAAATCTCACTGGAAGCCTGGGACACTTGCTGTAATAAAAAGATTATGGATAGATCCTGATAGCTTTTAAAAGCTGTTTAATTGCTGGTTGTGTCAAAGTAAGCAATTAAGGTCACTTAATCTACTTCATTATTCATCATGTTCCTCTAGTAGTACTCTGTGCTTGGGATCTGTGAAAATGTGCATCTTGAGAAGCTGCTGCACTCATTCATAGCCCTCAGTACAGGGCACATGTAATAAGAAAACCCAGAAAGAAAACTTCATTCTATGGCAGTGCTAGCCCCAGCACACACAGCTGTAAATGAACACCCTTGTGTTGCTACAGCAGGAGCTTAAAGGAAAAATGACAAAGTCTAAAAATGTGTAGTCATTTAAAGGCAGGCTGATCACATAAAACAGTATTAATGGATTAGCTCTTAGATGGTACTTACATATTTCTATTAAACTCAGGCCAGATTGTTTTAAGATTAGATGATACAGGTGCTTCATTTCTGTGGTGCAGTCAGATGCTGCTGCATAATATGATGGAGACTGGATAACAGTGGGTTACTTGGCAAGAAGTAGAAAAATGTAAGAAGTGCTTTGAGAGCCTGTTTAGTGACAGTAGCCATTGCAGAAGTTTGTTAGGATGATTAAATTTTGGTCAGTAGCTTCATTTTGTCCTGAATAGTTAAGGTGGATGTAAGGCAGACAGAGAAAAAGGCCTTTTGCTTTTGGTCAGCTGGCAGGGGAAAAAAAAAGTGTGAAAGAGGATTTATCTGCAGTGCAGCTCTGACATCAGGGCCAGGTTTTGTTCAATGAGTGGATTTTTGGGGAACCCAGACACCCAGAACAGAGAGAATGTTCTGTAAGTGTTAGCTGTTCACCACATGTACCTGCTCTGATTCCTGCTCTGTGCAGCACAGACCAGACCTGCACATGGGCAGGTCGGGGTGACCTGTACCTGTGATGTTGGGATCACAAAGAAAGTGACTAAATCTGCTCCAATTTAGAAAAACGTGGGCAGAAAGATCTCAGCTGTCCTCTTGAAACGAATGGACCTTCTGACAATGGGGTCTGGTGTTTGCTCTGCAGTGCTGGTCATGCAAAAGCAAACAGCCCTTCTGGTGTTCAGTCCCTTTTCACAGAGCAGCTTAGTGATGGTGGGACCCTTGAAAGAAATTTCAGTGCATTCAGATTGCAAAACTTCTGCATTCTGTGTCAGTGGCTGTGTTCTCTGTGTTGTTCTGTATGAACAGGACAGGATTTATATCAGCTTTGTGAATTCACTACTGCTTGTTATTAATGAATTAATACAGATTAAGAAAGCTGTGATTCACATAACGGAAAATGGTGAAGTAGCAGCAGTGCCTTTAAGTTCTGCAAACTGAGCAACCATCAGGGTGGTGAAAAGTGCTGCTGGCCTGATGGAAATTCACCTGGCTCCTCTCCCATTCTGCTGGTTTTCTCCCTCTGCAGGCGTGGGGTGTGTTAGGAGATGGCAATCCATGGGTAATCCCAGCCAGCAGGGCCCTCAGGATCCCAAACCGATTGTTAGCAAAGCAGGCACAACATTTCTGTTGCCAGCAAAGCCAAGGGATAAAAACAAGCTGAGAATCAGGGAGTCATAACTGCCTCTCTGATGCTCCACATTTTCTGTGCCAAACATATGTTGGTATAGAAGAAAGTCTGATTCTAAATACCAAAGTGTGGGCAAGATTTAACTAAAGTTTTCTGTAAAAGAAACCAAAGCTCTAAACTGTTGCTATATTTTACTGCATCTGCTGTGCATATGAGATTGTGTAAATGGACTGAACCAGTATGGAATTATATTGTAGCTGCCTATAAGAAGTGCTGATACAATCCTAAGGAAAAAACTAAGGTTTGCCATCACTTTGCAGGTAGGGGGTACCGTATTCTGTTCCTGAGCATTCACAAAATAGTTCTACAGTTGAAGGTCTGTTGACTCAAATGTGCAAACCCCAAAGTTTCAATTTCAGCTTTACTGCTGGATGTTTGTTAGCAGGCTGACTGGTTTTTGGCTGAAGTGTAAAAAAGTTTAATGTCTTTTGAATTCACAGAATGGTTTGGGTCAGAAAGGACCTAAAGTGCATCCCCTTGCCGTGGGCAGGAACACCTCCCACCAGACCAGGCTGCTCCAAGCCTCGTCCAACCTGGCCTTGAACACATCTGGGGATTGGGCAGCCACAGCTTCTCTGGACAGTTATTTTTATTAATAAATAATTGTGAGCTTCAGTACTGTAAAAAACCCAAACAACACAACCCTCTTCTCAACAAACCATGGTGAGGTTATGGAGCTGTTATGGTGACATGTTTGTAGTGCATATGTTGGTAAATAAGCATGAATACATTTTATCACCCTCTTCACAGTTTATAGCCAAAAGTGTTTAACTGTTTACTTTTCAGTTTTGACAGTGCCTGGTCCCTGTAACAATGAGTATTTGGATCACATAAAATATTTTCATTGCAGATGCTGTATTTGATGAACTGTGTAAAATTAATGCCATTTATTTTGGTAGCCTGTGCCATTTTCAAGTCAAACCCATGTGGATTCTCACTTAGTGTTTCCATGCTGTTACCTGTGCCATTCCCTCCTGTGTGCCATGCCCTTGGAGCAGAGGCACTCAGCCCTCGGTGTCTGGGTGTTCGTGCCAGGTCACTCGCTCACTCCTTGTGCCCTAGTTCCTCTGAGAAAACTGGGACTGAGCCGAGGTGTGTGCTCAGATACAGCCTGCCTTACCTGGAACTTGTGCATTAGAAACACGCTGCTGATTTTCCATGGATGTTACAAAACTCCCACAATGCGGAGTTACCTGTAGGTTTAACATGACCCTCAAAAGGCTGTCAGATTAAACTTAGAGGTTTTTTTTATTTTTATTATTTGTTAATAATATGATATTTTGAGGCTAAATTTGAGCAGTTACCCAGCACTCTCCTAGTGGTTCCTGCTCACACTCTAGCACGATTTGTCTACTTGTATTTATTCCGTTCTCGATTCTTCACCCTCTTCCCCCGCGCCGTTCCTGAGGGAGCTGCTGGCGCACGGCAGGTGCGGGGCCCGGGTCCCCGCCGGAGGCTGCAGGTGGCGGAGAGGGAGGGAAGGTGCGGGGGCCGATGTCCGGCAGGGGCGGCTGTCCCAGAGCCGGCTCCGTCCCTCCCCTCCCGTCCCTTCTCCTCCCCTCGCAGCCGGCGGGCGGGAGGTGCTGCCCGGGCAGCTCCGCCCCGCTCCCCGCGCGCGGCTCCGCCCCGCGTTTTCCGGGCCGCGCCCC
>WBNO01001764.1:28371-68986 GCA_013400575.1 Peucedramus taeniatus
TGTGACAGGCGAGAGCGGCCCCGTCCTGCCCGCGCCTCCGCCGGCACCGCCGCCGTGCCCTCCGCCGTGTCCTTCCCCCGCACGCCCGCCCCGCCGCAGCCCCGCACGGAGC
The DNA here is from genome assembly GCA_013400575.1 of Peucedramus taeniatus. NCBI lineage: Eukaryota > Metazoa > Chordata > Aves > Passeriformes > Fringillidae > Peucedramus > Peucedramus taeniatus. The sequence goes on from WBNO01001764.1 coordinate 28,484, forward strand.
GAACAGAACCGGGGACAGCCCGAGTGCTGCTGGCGGGCGTCAGGGGGAACTTGCCGGGCGGTTCTGCACGGCTCTGGGCTGGCTGGGTTCAGGATCGGCGCTGGGGGAGTCCTGTAGCCCCCGCGGTGCTTTGGCAGAACCGGGGGGTTGTTCTGGTTTTGGCGATAGTTTCTGCTGCTTTGCCTAATTTTAACGTTTATTCTTATGGGTAAACTGAATCATCCACGTGAAATGCTTCTGCTGGCCTTAGCGTTTTAAAATGTTTTCGTTACGTGACAACAAATGTATTAAGAGGTTTTAAACGGTAATACATTCCTTTGCCATTACCAAACATTAACTGTCTGTGCAAAATGATTTTCTAGGGCAATATGTTAGGCCTGCCTCCGACATTTAAGGCTGTGTTGAACTGTAAATAAGTGATCTGTGCTCTAAGGAGTCACATGTAGGAAAAGTGAAAGTGTTTTGGTTTAGCGTATTTTAGCTGCCTTGACTAAGAAATACCTCAAACATTACGAGTGCTGTACCTTTATAATGCACATGCCATCACTGACACAGCCGTAATGCCCTGCGAGCTTTTAAACTGTGTTTAGGACATTGATGGTGTGTATTTTCTGCTCTGTCGGCCTAATGTTAGTTTTCTCTCCTGGTTTCTCTGTGAAAATCAAATTGTCTTACCTTGCTGCTTTCTAGGAAATGCTCATTCTGAAGGGCTTTAGCAGTGCCAGCGTGTAGTCCTGAATATAGTTGGAGGACTTGTTTGACCTTTAACTGTCAGTTCTATTTTTGCTTTCTGCTTTTAATATTAATAATTATTTGGCATGTGGTTAATCTGTATTTTAATCTGACACATTTATGAAATGTAGATCAAATACTTTTTTCTTTGTAAGCACTGTGGTATAATATACTATTTGTAAGCACAATTGTGCATGATCTGTGCTGATTTCAAACAGTCTAGAATTAGTTGGAGTAATTGAGTCAGTAATATTCTTTTAAATGCTTAAGACCTGAGGAAAAAAGAAGTATTTCTTTTTCATGCCATCCACTGATTTGTAATTTATTCTAGTTCTTTCCATCAGTGTTGCTTTTCAAGTGGGAAGAACATTCAGAAGGATTTTCTGTCTCACTTTTTTACTGAACAATGATGAAAAGTTGTGTGTAGTTAAAATTTCTTCACAGGTGAACGTGGGTGGTGGTGCAGGAACTGGCATTTGCTGTGTTCAGAGGTGACACCATTCCTTGGGCTGTGCACACACAGTTCTGTTTCCAGAGCCCTGAGCTGGTGGAAGTGGTTATCTCCTGGTTAAAAACTGGAGGTGTAGGCTAGTAAATAAAAGGTGCCCCTGGCCAGGAGATGGAGCCTCCATGCAGGGGGCTGAGCATCACCTTGAAGGGCAGGAAGAGTCTGCACCCCAGAGTTAGGGTTGTGATTAAGAGCAACTGCTACTTTGTTGCTTTATTAAAAGTAAACCTGTTTCTAAAACACAAGTCATACCGGGGTTGAATGGGGAAATAGTAGTTTCATTATTTGCAAAGCTCTTTTTTTTGAACAGTGGTCTTCAGGCAAATTCAAGGTACTGTCTGCTTTTAGGAAGTCCTTACTGTGTCTTGCTGATGACTAATATTGTTTGTAGTCCTGTTTTGAGTTTTGTTGTGGATTTAACTGGTCACACTGAAGGTGGTCTCCTGGATTTTAAGAGTCAAACTTACTTCAATATAATGTAAACATTAATTAGCAGTTCAAGTGTGATGGGAAAGTAGTTTTGGTGTGAGCTCAAGATTGATGATTGCCAGCCTCCAGCTCAAGTAATCACCAGATCTATTTTTGTTGTTCTTTAATCCTACTCTATTGCCAGTAATAAATATGCTTTGCCCATGACTACACAATCATCAGAAATTCTAATGGCAGGTGAAGTTTAAAGAATTCAGGGTGGCCTGTTCCTTCTGTTTGTTTTTAAGTGATCCTGGAAACCAAGGATGGAGGGCCCATCTCTGTTTTGTCTCGTTAATAGTGACTTACAAAGGTACCCAGTACAGTACTCTTACAGATTTGAAATGTCTTATTTGCTTATCACTAGTAATTGTATGTAGTTCCAGTGTCCTTGGTCTTTTTTTGTTTCAGCACAATGTTTAAATTTGACTGCATTAATGATGTTACTGAACTCCTTGTTTTTGGAAGGAAAAAACAGAAATACACCTTGGTAGTCTCCTGCAAAACACACATTTTAAACATCTGGGGAAATTAAATTATTAATGTTAGAGGATACACTTACCTGTAATAAAAGCATCTTTTTTCTGCAAATAGAAATGTCATGAAACATGGAATTACTGTGCCTTAAGATAAGTGTTCTGGTTGCTATTTTTAATGCCTCCCTGGAAGCCTCACTGGCAATTCAAATGTTGAAGTTATCAGGCAGGAGGTAATAGCAGTGGGAAGTGTGTTTTTGTTTTTGCAGTTCTTGACAGACTCCCATCCCTACTTGTGTATGTACAAACCAGCTGTCGTCTTGTCAGATGAATCAAGTGGGGGTGGGGAGAAAAGAGCCATTTTTGAGTGTGTCCAGCAAAGAGCTCTCCTGTCAATGTCATGGCACACATGGGATGAAAGAGGTTGCAGAGGCTCCTGCTCAAGACACCCAGATCAAAGCAATGCAATTATTTTTCTACAGCTACCTTTGAGATGCACAGACTGTCCCTCTCCAGTTCGTAAAGTTCATGTTTTTTAATTGCTTTCATTTGCTGCCTGTGGAATTTCCCCTGCCTTCAGTGAAAGCATTGATTGGATATATTGCTAGGTAAATCATAACATCAATATTTGCTTTTGAGGTACTTGGCTGGAAAAATACCTTTTGTGCTGGGCAGAGCAGCGGTTGTTGCTGGAGCTGTTGTGTACAGCTTTTGGAGAGGCAGGATTCCAGACAGATGTAACTGATACAGCTGGAAAAACAGACAGACTTCTGGGTACAACTTTGCTTTGAAGGAGTGCCTTTGTTTTGTTTTGATTTTTGGGTTTCTTGGATGTGCTTTGTTTATTGGCCTTTGAATTCACAGAACTCTGGACATCTTGGACTTCACTGTTCTGAGGCAGTCTTACTCATTTTGATAAACCCATAGATTTTGTATTTTAGTCATTACTTTTGGTTTTGCTTTTGTAGAAGTAATATGTGATTCATAAACAAGATACCATGAACATAGGAACAGCATTTTTAAGTCAGATCAGAGATGCATTTAGTCCATGACCTGCCTTCAGGAGTGGTCAGTAGCAGGTGCCCACGAAGGAGCATAAAAATTGATTATTACAAATGGTTGTGTTTCACTTGGTTTATCTTCTGGATCCAAAATCAGAGTTCAGTTCTTTTTGAGTTGAAATAATTTACTGTTTGCATTTTTTCTCTCTCTTTTTTTAGTAGTTGAGTTTGGGGAAACTTCTTTTATCCACAGTATCTTTGGGTAGCGAATTCTGCAAAGTAATTGGAGCCCATGTTGGGAAAAATACCTCTTTTTGCTGAGTCTTTGGAACTTGATGCCTGGTAATTTCATTTGATCCAACTGAAGCTCTTTTATAGTAAGAGACAGTAAATAACTCTCCTATTCTGTCATTCATTCTGCAGACTTCTTTACATTACTAAGTGTGGGCGCTCTTACAGTAAATGACATCAAGTACGTTTTACTTTAGCTTAACATTTACTGACTAATCCTAAATTAAGCCTATGTAGCTGAAAACTAAAATTTAATTTGTTTGTATTCTTCTGCTTTTCCTCCTGGTAATACAGAGGGCTGAACCCATAATTTTAGCTTGGTCTTGTAGTCTGGAGCTACAAGCTGGGGTTATTGCTGCCTTTAAGCAGTAGAAATTCTCCTGATGAAAGCTAGTCGATTCTGAACAAGGATCAAGTACATTTATTCTCTGAATCAATTTCTTGGAAAAGTTTATTATGTGCAGGGTTACCTGTCCAGGAGACAGATTGTAAAGAGCCTCAAATGTATCAGTGCACTTTTTTCTGTCATTTAATTGCAGTTACTTAAATTATGTGCAAAGTTGTGATGTCTGTGTGGTTGGAGCTGTGACTGTACATGTGCTCCATGGAAATTTCTCTCTGGAAACATCTGCGGTTTGGCTTAACAGTGGAGGGGAAAGGATCATAACATTTCCTTGGGTAGTGTTCCGTGGTAGCTAAGGAAGAACATGCATTGTTTGGGTTTGGATTATGGTTTATGTTCTGAAGGTTTTCTTATGAATAGAACTGTTCGATACTTTGAGCAATCAGACAAAACACACGCTTCAAGGAATTTGTGTTAATATATTCTTGCAGTCTATACTTACAGTGTGCTCCAAGTCCCTCAGGCCATGTGGGCACCTGCTTTCTCCCTTCCTTGACACCACTTTTGACAGAGATAGTGGCTTGTCAGGGTGACAGCTGCCTGAAAGTTGGGGAGACCTTGGGATTGATTTGTGTTCAGAGCTGTGTTGGAGCTCCATACCAGCTGTATTAAAACTATCAATTACAAATTACCTCAGAGCATGAAACTAAGGAACATTGGACTTGGCTGTGACTTGACAGACTCAGACTCCAGAAACTTTTATCTACTGGTCCTTTGCCATAGTGACTAATAAGGTCAACGGGGCTGTGTTTATAGGTGGGTTTCTGGCTACTTTAAAGTAGGATTTGCAAATGTCAAGCTCAGTAGAAATAGTGTTCTCACTTTAGCAGATCTGATTGAAAAGGAGCGTAGGAGGAAGGTAGAGCACATATGATTTGAAATGAAAATAGTGATGAGCGGGAAGTTTCTATAGTAATAATTTGTGTTACAGTTGTTTCTGTCATCTCTTTTTTTTTGTATTTGCCTCTCAATTACACACACCTTCTGTGTTGTTTGTTTGTTTGTTTGTTTTTTTTTGGGTTAATAAAACATGGTTGCAAATTGTCAGACACACCTATCAGGTAATTGAGGTAAAGCTTAAAAAGTTTCTGTTTGGATTAATTTGCACTCAATATGCTTTTTCTCTTGGTATGATTGGTATCTATATGAAATGTCCTTACCCAATTCTGCTGATCCTACAAATGTTCTTACATCTGTAGTTAGCTATAGGAGGAAGTAGATTCTTTGTGTAGTTCTGTGAAATACTACATACTGGAAAATCATCTTTATAGTCTGTAAATTTCCTGTAAATTTCTATGACAGAAGCAAGATTAGTGTCATTTTGGTTTAAAGGTGCAAAGTCAGTATTAAAACTGTCTGTTCCAAGAATCTGCAGTTGAGAGTTTTGAGATTCTTGCTTCAGTTATAATAATGAGGTAGGAGATATGCAAATTAAATAATTATTTGCATTGATTAAATCAAAATACCAAGGTGTCATGTTTGAGTAGGATGATTCACTTAATCAATAGCAAAAGTAGTAAGTTAAATGAGCTAATAAAGAAAATAAATTAATCTTTTACCCTGTCTTTTCAAAATAAATGTGTATTATTAATTTGCTTACAATTAGATAAGGGCAGTTACAAATATTATTCCTTCATGAAGGGAGATGTGTTTTAGAGAATAATTCTGCTGTGGTGGAGTTCTGCTGCTGTTGGGTTTTTCTTTGTATTTTTTTGAGGATGTCCAATTGTCATGGGCAAAGCAAAAGGTTTTTTTACAGTCATGCCTGTGCTACTCAAGATTATGCTTCTCATTTGCTGTATTTTTCCATAAATGCAGCAACTCTTCAAGACATCTCAAGTCCCATTAACTTATATAAAATTATGCAAAATTCAGGGAAAAAAATATAATTTCAAAGAAAATCATGTATTTGTCATGTGGTGTGAGGCCATGGCTTTTGCAGTTATAAGGAGTTTGCACAACAGTTCACTAATAAGCTGCTGTCTGTGCTGAAATCCTGGGAAGGTGGTGGGTTTATCTGCTGCCTTGCTTGTTTTCATGATAAAAAGTTGATGTGTAGTGACATTTGTTTCCTGCGACTTCCTGCCTTTAAGGAGTTTTTTGACCTAGATAAAGCAGTCGGAGGGGAGAAACCATATTTATTCTGCAGCTATTCCACATTGGATGGTATAGGTATAGGAAATATATGGTCCATTCTCCAGTCAAGATTCCCTCACTGCTGTTTGATCATTGAGGGGAGCTGAGGCTTCAGTGAGTTAGGCTCAGTGAGTGTTTGCAGAGCTGGTGCACATTTTTTGACACATCATTTTTTGTAGGGCATCAGAAGGTCTGTGCATGGTTGGAGTCTGTTTCTTCCCAGTTGTGTGTGTGTGATTCTGCTGCAGCCCCTGCACGTGCTGCTCTGTCCTCTCAGGTATTGCCAAGCAGGAGCTTGGACAAAGTATGGTCTCCGTGTGTGTTGGAGTACTGGTGGGAGAAAAAATTTCAGTATTCAAAATTTCAGTGTGTCTTAATAAATATTAATATGAATACACCACCTTTGTGTTTGTCCATGTGCACCAAATGAAATGAAAACCATGAGGAGATTGGCAAGCAGTTCTGTCCATGCTGATCCAAACATTCCTGGTGACCTCAGCAAGGAAGCTCCTGTGGACAAGGATGTGTATGGAACTGAGAGTTTGGAGAGCCAGAGCAGTGAAGTAAAAATGCCAGAGTCCTGTCATTATCAGGGTGTTATGAAGTGGAACAAAATTAGTGTAAAGTTGACTGGAATTAATTTTAATTCAGTGCTGGTTTAAGGCTTAACTTTAAGAATTACGGAAGGAAGCTCCAGCCAAAGCCTTGCTGAAAGCAGAAGTGCTTCAGTGTTGGATCAGACTGCTCAGCACCTTGTCCATCTGGATTCTCTGGGGATGGGGATAGTTGTAACTACATAAAGTGCTTCAGGTAACTACAATCCCATCTTGAAAAAAAAGTCTGTATTCCCAACAGCAGAACTTATGGAATGCACAGGCTGGTTAGAATAATGTGCAGCTTAGTGCTAAATACTGTTTAGAAATACCTGATCACTACTGGATTTTTGTGGTGATCTGGAGTAAAAGCAATTACTGATAAATATTTACAGTGTTGTAAGCATTGTCCTCACAAATAATGAGGACAAAAAATAGAATTAATCAATTTTAAAAACCCCAAAACTATGCCATCTGGAAAAGTACAGAGGACAGAACTATAGGGTGGAAAACTGTTCTGGAAAGTAGCAGTAGAGTGAAGATCTCGAGATGCCTCTTCTGAGATGATGTGTCAGGGCACTGATGTGATGACTGTGGAAATTGGGGAGTGGCAACCAATGCTGGAGCTTCACATCATTCTGGATTCAAATCTGTGTTCAAGAATCTTGCAAAACTGCAAGGATTTAAGTGGAGGATTGCTAAAAAGAATTGAAGGCTGGAAGAAGTCCCAAAGAGTGGAGGACATAAGGGGTTCAGTATGTTTGTTTTATTCAAAAGGAGTGTGAGGTGGCTGGGTTGGTGTAGGTCGGTTTTTGGGGCTGAATGAGAGTACTAAAGGCTCTCTAATGGATCACACAGATGTGAAAGCAGAGGCTGTGAACTAAATTGTCAAGGTTTGAATTAAGCTGTGTTGCTTTCAAGCGAGGTGGGATATCTATCTCACCATCTTCCACTGATAAACAAAAAAATCCCCCTTGCTGTAGTCAGCCCTAGTGCAGGGGTGCAGAGCAGGTCTGGCTGGGTGACATATCATGGCTTAGGGTTACAAGAGGTATTGCTGAAGCTTCTTTACTTCCTCTGCAAGTGTTTTTTAATAAACTGTCATGGTGTTATAGCAGGAGACCATTTTATTGTGTGTTTTAACAAAGAGTCAATATTTGTCTTGGTTTGAAATTAAAATTACTTCTAAAGCATCAAACATCCAGTTGGATATTTGTTTATTTACACTTGCCAGTAGTGTTCTCACACTGATGTTGATGCTTTTGTTCACTATGTCATACTCTTCATACTGGAGGACACTGTACAGTTTCAGAGGTAATTTTTGTGTAATATAAAGAGATTCTGTGAAAATTTTTGTTCTTTGAGTAACTCTTAGATACAGCTCATGGGGTATAAGCCTCTTAATTCTTGTATTGATAAGAAATCAGACTAGTGTATAATGGAAAAGGTCTTTACATCTTGTAGTGAACTTAAATTCAAGTTTTTAGATCACTTAAATGAAGTGTATGGTTCTGCTTCAGAAATGGTGTGGACGAATTAATGTATGGACTGAAGTTAATTTTAAATTCTGATTTTCACTGATGTGTTCCAATATGGGAGCAGGTATTTTGCCTAGCCTTTTCCTTCTTTACTTCCTTTTTTCCCTGTCACAGCTGGAAAAAAGTAGTTTAACTTCCTTTGAAGCATCAGTTTCCTCAAAAAGCTGTGGCTGAAATGTTGATGTCTTAGCACAGTGTACAGTGCATGTTGTACTACCTGTAAGGTAAAAGTCTGAATGTTTATGAAGATATAAACAGAGTTATCTAGCTTTTGTTTGTTTGTTCTGATGTTCTCTTTGCTGTTTTTTAAGACTGAGAATACAGGAAAAAATTCATTTATCACTTTGTATTGTCCTCTGGACATATATGGGTGTTCTAGGCAGAATAGAACTTGAGCAGACAAGGCCTAGACATGTAGTTTATACACTTCTATAGTATTATACAGATATATATTGTATATATAATATATATACACAATACAATTATATATATATATATCCAATACAATTATATATGCAATTATATATAATTGTATATTATATAGATATTATATATATTATTGTATATATTTCTGTTGGTTGCAATCAGTGCAGTAAACACACAAGGGAACTAGTTGGGAAGGATAAATGATGGAAGCTGGCTCTTACAGAAAAGAATTTCTCTCCTTGGGTGATTCTGCAATCTTCTGGCCTTTCTAGGCAGGTGAAGGCCTACAGAGCAAGGAAGGAGACAGAGAAGTAAGACTTTAAAATGAGTGAGGCTTAGAGAAGGGTGAATTTATTCACATTAAGTTCTTTGTGGGGATAAGTTTAAATTTGAATCAGAGCAAACTGATTATTTAAGTAAGGACAAATCATGGTAAAGAGGATAAATGCTCTCAGACACACAATGGGATTGTTGGAGTCACCACGTGCAGGGCCAGGAGTTGGACTCTGATCTGTGTGGGTCCCTTCCAACTTGGGATATTCTGTGATTGATCTTAGCATCATACCCCATAGAGATTAGAAAAATGGAACAGGGGAATTCAGTTAATACATGGCAAAGATGAGGGCATGGGCCCAAGGTGTTCTGCTTTAGAACATGGGCAGGGTATTCTGGGGTTTGTAGTTGTGTGAAGAGAAGTGAAGGGGTGTGCTGGGAGGCTTGAAGAAAGATGGAAGATTAAGATCATCTCAAGTTCAAGGGCTGAGCCTGAGAAGCAGTACAATTATTATTAGGAATATAATTGTTGTTAGCCTTGTAGAGTGTAAGGAGTCTCTGACTTGGCTATTTCATTGGGGAAATGTCATTTAGAAGGATCTGGGGTTTCACATTTTGGAAACATGGGCTGTGCTTTGGTGAACATCTGAGCTAATCCAGGGTTTCACTGCTGCTGCAGTGGAGCACAGGAGGGAAGGTCCTGTTTTCTACAGTGCTCCTGATGCAGGTTGGGCTGGCCTTGGAGCTCATCAGATGTTCATATGCTGCTGCTCTCTGCTTTTTTTGCTATTTTTGGGCGCTTTGCTGTTGCATTGAAGTGGCTCACAGAGAGGTCTGGCAGGCAGTAGAGTACATGGTGGGCCTGCACAGACTTTGGGCAGCAGTCAGCTGGCTGGGATTTGTGGAATTGTGCATTAAGGAGTTGCAGTTATAAGAGCTCTTTATGCTATATGAAATAAAAATGGAAAGGAAAAGAAAGATTTGAAACAGTGAAAGACCAAAACTAATTTTGGTATACTAAAAAAGCACTTGCAATGTAATGTAAAAATCTTTCAATCCTAGAAGTTCAATCCTAGCATGCTTTTTGGTAAAGGGGTATATTAAATTAAATTTTTTTTAAAGATTAGCCTTAAGTAGACAGGATAACATAACTTGATGGTATCATACCTTTGGTTAATCTGTACTTTCTGGCTCTCTGTTTACTCTCTCTGTGGATGTGAATACACAGAGAAAAAGTGAGAGAAAAAGGGATATGGGTTCCTTGGCTATCATCTCATAGCAGAGGACAGAGTTAATGTATGGTCTGCATTCCATATACTAAATCAGCCTGGCTCCTGCCTAAATCCAGGCTTTACTCCATGGGTCACTAGTCCAATTGGTATATTGTGCAGCAATGGAGTTATAAGCTCTAGGGAAAATTGATCATGAAGGATATAGTGGAGGTAAACTGTGTTTTTAAAAATTTTATATGTGGTTTTTGTTTGTAGTGTGTGTGGGTCCCAAAAAAGCCCTTTTATCTCAGAAAGACTTCTCTATATGCAAGGCAGGCAGGTGAGTGATTAGAGTTCATGCAGCATTCTGTATGCACTGCCTGAAAGGAAGGCATTATTTTGAAGATAATTTTAATAACTTCACTGACTTTTACATGTCTTTGATTGCAGGGGCTGCATATGTGGATAGTGCTTTTTCAGGAAATACATAAATCTGCTGAAGTTGACAATGCAGGTAGCTCACATGTGATTTGGATTTCCTGTGGTGTCTTTTGAGGGCCTCAGCTTGATGGGTTGGAGAAACATCTCAAACAAAGGTGTGATTTGGAGAGAGCTTTTGTTTCTCTATGCAGGACAGCAAATCCACAGTGCCATCAAAGGGAAACGTGCTCCTAGTAATTCAGTCAGTGGAGTTGATCCAGTTTCCAAAACTACTTGGGTAGCAGGCTTGGGAGTAGCTGTGCATGGGCTTCCTGCTCTGGTGGAACTGACTGCTCACCTTCACTCTGAGCCAGGGGTGATGAGGTGCAGCATTTCAGGAAAACCATCCCTTGCAGGAGGAGCAGATGATAACAAATTCCACCCTTCATTTCTGTGCAGTGTTTGGTGGACTTGGATGCTGACAGAGCTTAGTAGGAGTGAGTTACTTAAACGACCATCAGTCAAAAGCCTGTTTATCACTTCCACAGATGAAAGCAGTAAATAATGCATTAAGCAAAGAGGCGTTCAAGGAAGTGAGTTGTTTTCTTTCCTTAGGTGTGTGGATGTCCTGGGTGTGGCTGGGTTAGGCTCACATAAGGTTCTAGAGGTGTTTCTGTCTGATTTGCCTGACATGGTCATCACTTGATACATTTATTTTGGAGAAACCAGCCAAAGCACTTGTGTGCCTGTCCCAGGAGGTTTTTTTATCGGGTAGAGGGGGTTGGTGGTTTGGTCCTCTCTGCTCTTTCATATCACTGAACATTTTTGCCTTTAGTAGTATTAGGGGCTGCAAGGCAAACACTGACTTTGTGTTCAAATGCTATGAAAATCCTGCTTTGAAGAGTGTGCAATATATTCTGAAGTAAGTTTATTAAAATTACTAGATTGGGTGTTAAGATTCTCATAGAATGATGAAATGCATCCTCATGCAGCCCTATTCTCAATGATACCATCAAGATCCTGGCAGCACTTTTGCAGCTGCATCAGAGTGGAAGAGCAAATGCAGCAGTTTGAGGTGGTTCCCCTCTGCTGGGAATGCAGGTTCTGAAATGAATGCAGGGCTGAAGTCTCAGCGTAGGGTGGGCTCTACAGTTTGTGGTTGTGTACAATATTATTCAGCTTTCTAGATATTGATAATTGGCACAGACATTTTGGACCTGGAAACCACAGTGTTTCAGTTAAAATGTTCACGTGACAGGCGCGTGTGGCAACACCGGAAAGAGATGCAATAGGTAGAAACCACAGGAGAACTTCAGTTGTTTGTTTATCCTCTTAAATTGAAATTCAAGCCTTTGTTTTTAAAACCTTTTCCTGGTATTGGTCTGCCCATAAAATGCAACTAGTCTATGAATATTCATCCTTTCTGTAATAAAATTCATTAGAACTGAGATTCTGCCAGAATTCTGTTAGACATTTTAAAAATATACTGTTTTCTTTATTTCTTTCTGGGTTATTTTTGGTTTTGGAGGTTTATTTTTTGAGATTTTTCTGGTGGCCTAAGATGCTGTTTTCTCATATAGTAATTTTTCCTTAACTACATCATAGGATATAGGGAATATTACTTCAGATAGAAAAAAAATGGTATTAACTGTTAAACCTTAACAAGATAAAATTAAAAACCTCATTCACAGTTGGGAGGAGAGCTCAGATCCTTCCACCTTTCTCTGTTTAAACATCCAAGGTGAATTCAAAGGAACTCCTGATGAAGATTTGAAATTTCCTTCATGAATTTTGGCCTGTTATGAATGGCTTTTGCTGTCTCCTGCAGTGCAGGCAGCCAGAGCACTCGTCTGCCAGCACACCCTTGTACACAGATGTTGACTTTCCTGTCAGTAGTGAAATAGCCCTGCTTGTTTTATGGGGTGGTTATTCTGAGGTTGGAAGATTGTTGAGCCTGGAAGAGATCACTAACCCCAGCTTGCTACTTAGCTATAAATAAGTTTGGTCTGCTATGGACTAGTAAGTACTCAAGATTCTTATGTGAGGTTATTCACTCTTATCTAGGGCTATCAGCAAACTGGGTGGTTTGAAGCCTTTAAAGAAAAGAGGCATACAAACCTTGCAAAAGAGTCAAAGAAGCATCTGAATATAAATAATTTGGCCCTCAGCCAGAAGGATAAAATAAAAATCTGTAAAAGTTTTAAGTTTGGGGGCAGTGTTTTAAAGTTATTTTGGTTTAATAGTAGCTGAAGGAAAGATTATTAGTATTTGTCTGTGTGCATTCTTTGAGTTAGCTGCAGTGTTGCTGAAAAATGTGCCGTAAAATAATTGAGCTTTATCTGAAGAGCTGGAAAGCATGATTACATAGAATACAAAATAACCATAGTGTGGGAGAGTGTGATTTTGACTACAGGGAGAAGAAACCGAGTAGTGTGGTTTAATCAAAAATGTTGGTTGTGAAAATCAGGCTTTTCCAATGTTTTTGAAATGAAAAAAGAAAAATCCTGATGTTGTGTAAATGAACCTGGGAAATGGCAGCGTAGGAATGTGTGATCCAGGTCTCTTTGTTTGGGAGGCTCCAGGAGGCAGGGTATCTTTTTGGTAATTCTCATAATACTCAGACTCTGATTGCATTCTTTTACTGAAAGGTGTTGGTGTGCCTCATCCCCAAGGAAACTCTTGTTTCTGCAACTTGTTCTTTTTGCAACAACATTTGATATTACAGCGTTTGGTGGTTTTCTTGTTCTTCCAGTAAAATTCCTTATCTGGAAGGTCTAAGTAGTTTAGGGTTAATTACTCTCAGATGAATGCAGGTAGGGGCCCAGGGGGCTTGGGAGCCTGTTGCAGTGACATTGCACTTCAGCTGGGACATCTCTGGGCTCTGCTTAGGGAAACAAGCATTGGTTACTGGGTGTGTTTCACCAGCACAGTTTTGTCCTTCTTGTGACTGTTTTGTTTGTATGGGAGCTGCTTGTTCCAAATTTCCCCAGGAGATGTAAAGAAGAGAATATATACAACTGCCCTGTGTTTTCACAGGGATGTTTTGTGGTAAATAAATTGCTGACTGAGAACATACTGACAGTGTCTGACACAGAGCAATGAGCTGGATTTAGCAAGTTCTTCACTGAATGAGGGAGACTTTTATTTTTAAATCCGAAAGGTCCTTAGATACTTGTGATGGTTCACACTATCTTTAAGTCATTAGAATAACCCTCTTAAAGATGTTCTAAATGGAGACAGGATTTGACTTGTGCAGGTAATGATTTAATACAAAAATACAAAGGAAAGAGCAATCACTCTGGGGTATTTAAAAGGAAAATACTACATGATAGGTGTTAAAGAGGAGGTAAATGGATCTAATAGTAGCTGCTGGTTTGGGTGCAGAAGGGGCTGATTAGGGCAGCAGAGGGGGTGGTCATTCCCCAAAGGATCTGTGTGGCAGCAGCAGAAGCAGCATTCTTGCACAGCTCTGACAGGAGTGGAAGTGACTGGAATGGGGAGGCAGAGCTGGCTGCTGCAGCCAGCAGGTGTTTGAAGTCACATATTTGAACTCCATCTGAATCAGTTTTTCCCCCCCCGACCCGTGTTTTGGAGTCTTAAAACATCACCACTGCATTTCCCTGTCACCTGGGCCACGGGTGGCATTGTGTTGTGTATTGCTGTGTTTGCGGTGCAGTTGTGCACAGCTTCAAAGGTGCTGAGCAGTTCAAATGTGTGCCTGGATCCAGCACAGAGTGGCCTCGAGGAGCCACAGACACTACAGTAGTCATTTTATGTAATCTTAGATAAACTGAGCCTGCTGCTTTTAAAGGTTGCTTCACGCTCCCACTGGTTATATTTAATGTAAGCTCTTGAAGTGAGCTAGTGCCAAGCAAAGCATTGTTTGGAGTATGGAGAAATAACCTGTGAGCCAAAATTAGCCTGTGTTCGTGTGGAGTGGTGTGTGTTTCGTCAGGGCTGCCCAGATCATGTCGTCCCTGAAGGCAGCACATTTCAGCTCTGAATGTTTCAGCTATTACAACATGGAACATGCTGGTGAGTGGTGCCAGTAACATACGCTGAACATATGACCAGCACATGCCCCCACTTCAGCCTAGGCTGTGAATGATTTACTTTTTGTTACAAGCTGTTTATTTTTGAGAGGTTTTCTCCCCTGTCAGTATCAAGCACTGAACCTTTTGTTTCTTTTTTAGTTTGTTGGTTTTTTTTAGTCATCTTTTCTATGCTTGCTGTTGATTCTGTATTTCTAAAATTCTCTGCTGTGTTTACCACCACCCTATTTTGTTTGTGCTTGTTCTCTTAGGATGCCATCCCAGGTAACTCCTGTGGTAATGCCATTGAAACTGTGGAGACTAGTCTGATTATTTTCAACTTGTAATTGAGAGATAAAATGACCTTACACTTAATCTTTTGGGACTTGGTCTATATTCATTAGTTAGCTGTGATACCCCTTCTCTCTGTGTCAATTTTTCACTATTATGTTTCACATCTGTGAAATGGCAGGGTTTTTCCCTCATCCCTTGTCATCTTTGGTTAGATAAATGATGTGAAGCAGACACTCCATAGGCCTTTTCTGATTTTAAACTGATTTTTGATGACAGCTCAAGTTCCCAGACTGCTTGTGACTCTTCATTTGTGGCAACTCTGTGCTGTGGATTCTGGTACAAAATGAGTGAGCACCGACCCAGACTGATGGGCTGGGAGCTCTGGAGAGCAACAGTAGATAAAACTTTAATGTACATACAAACATACTGCATCTTTGCTGTGTGTTTCATAACATTTTAGGGAGTGTTACCTCTTGGATGGGATCAGGCTTGACACAAAATTAATTGGACTTGGTGAGCTTTTCAGAATGAATCATCTCGTAGTTATTTGTGTGCACTGTAGGTAACAGGCTTAGCATTGCATACTTCTTTATATAGATTATTCTTTTAAATTCAGTTTTCTCCTGGAAGTGCATTGAGTTAAAGGATACACTGTTACACAAGACTTTTGCTTCTCATTTTAATTATGCTGGTAAACTTGATTTTTCAAGCATTTGCAGAAATTAAAAGTATTCTTCACATGGTTCCTGTTTTTAGAAGCCTTTTTTTAAACATTCACATTAAATCTCTACAGTAGCACAGGTTCATTAAAACTGCACTTTCTCCTTGTTTTAACAATTTTTCAATAAAATTCAAGCCTTGCAGGTAAACTGTAACTAACCCTTTGGTTTCTAAGTTAGTTAAAAAAAAAAACTACTTGGGAGTTAGAGCTGGAAGACCTGTCCTGTCACCAGAGCTCTGGTGTTCACATTGTGTGCTCAAGCCAGATTAGTTTACTGGTGGGCCTGAAAAGCAATCCCTGGGAAGAGAAGGGGAGAGGCTTGGGATTAGTTTTCTGTCAAGTCAGGAGTGCAACTTTTTCCATTACCAAATGGGAGGATATTAATATAAGATTGATAACATGGTTTTATTAGCATTTCATAGAATCAGAATTTTTTAGTTGGAAATGATTTTCGAGGTCATTGAGTCCAACCATTGACCCAGCACTGCCAAGGTCTCCACTAACCCATGTCCCCAAGTGCCACAACCACATGTCATTTAAATCCCTCCAGGGATGGTGACTCCACCACTGCCCTCAGCAGCCACTGACCACCCTTTCTGTGAAGAAAATTTTCCTCATATCCAACTTAAACCTCTCATGGCACAGCTTGAGGCCATTTCCTCTAGTCCTGTCCCTCGTTCCCTGGGGGCAGAGCCTGACCCCACCTGGCTGCAGGACCCCCCTGAGCCTCCTTTCCTCCAGGGTGAGCCCCCACAGCTCCCTCAGCTGCTCCTGGTGCTCCAGCCCCTTCCACAGATCCCTGTCCTGGACATGTGTCAGTCCCACAGTGTCTTTCTTGTATTGGGGGGCCCAAAACTGATCACAAGACTTGAGGTGTGCCCAGCACAGGAGACAGGCACTGCCCTGGTCCCGTGGCCACCATGGCTGGTACAGGCCATGTGCCACTGGCCTTCTTGGCTACTTGGGCTGATGTTCAGCTGTTGTTGATCAGTACCACCAGGCCCTTTCCAGCCACTCTGCCCCAGCCTGGATCACTCAGGGGCTGTTGTAACCCAAGTACAGGACCCAGCACTTGGCCTGGTTAAACCTCACACCCATTGGTCTCAGCCCATGGATCCAACTTGTGCAGATCCCTCTGCAAAACCTTCCTGCCCTCCAGCAGAGCAGCATTCCCACCCAGCTTGGCATCATCTGCAAAATGGCTGAGGATGCCCTCAGTCCCCTTGACCAGATCATGGATAAAGATGTTAAACATGGGCCAGTGTGAAAGTTGTCTCCTCTTGGAAGGTCTTACTCTGTGATTCCTGATCCTGTCTGCAGGGTCTACCACTGCCCTGGCAGCCTGTGTCAGGGACTGACTGCTCTTCCTGTGAAGAGATTTTTCCTCATATCCAACCTAAACCTCCCTGGCACAACTCGAGACCATTTCCTCTTGTCCTGTCCCTCATTCCCTGGGAGCAGAGCCTGACCCCCACCTGGATGCACCCTTCTGTCAGAAGGTCCCACTGAGCCTCCTTTTCTCCAGGGTGAGCCTGGAGCACTCCTTATGTGGCTCTGGCACCACTAGATCCTTTGTGGGCAGATTCTCACACTAACCCCATAGAATATTTTCTTATAAAACCTTATTTTGCTGGGTCACTTGGTGCTGGTCTGGTTGGCTGTATCACTGAGGGCTTTAACAAGCAGAGGTGTTCCTGGCCACCTCCTCCCCAGGCAGGAGAGATCCTTAGTGCTTCTGCTCGTGGGTTCAGTCACACATGTGAGCCACAAACCCTGGAGCAGGAAAGACAAAAGGAGACCACTGTGGACAATGAAGTTGGACTGGAAAAACAACAAAGCTGTGCTGGTGCTATTTTTAGTAGGTCCAAACTGTTTGTATGGTTGATGGTTCTCGTTTTGGGCTTCACCACAGATGTATCTTCAAACACAGATATGTGATAAGCAGTTTCTGTAGTCTCTGTTAAACTTTGTGTTTTGTTTTCTAAGGGAGATGAAGAATTCAAGGATTCTTGTTGGCTTTCAAGCTCTCTGTATGAGGTGAAGGTGTTGTGTTTTGTTACCTTTGCAGTTCTTGGGGAAAAGTCACTAATTCTCCTGGCACTTTCATATAAACTGACTGGCATTTTCTCAGGAGAGTGAGAAAACCAGCAAACTGAGTGAAAGATATAATTTATAAATTAACTAATTCGTGCTCATAAGGTCTTACTAATGTGATTCCTGGTGATGATTAAAGGAGTGGTAGTTTAAAAATAACTAATGCATCTTTTTGACTCTCCAAAAAACATAACAAACAAATTTGTGCATTGAAGTTAACATTTAATGAGCAACTTGTAAAAAAAATCCTGATTTCTTATTTTGAGAAAGGATGTTGAAAAATGCAGGTTTATACAGACTGGTTTTAATCATCTAAGGTGTCTGTTATCTTGGTTTATAGCTCTTCTGACTTAAAGCCTGCATGTTGTTGTATACTGGGAAGGTGTACATATTATTAAAATGCTGGGTAAGGCCATGGTCATGCCTTCCAGAATTGTTAAAATGTCTCTTAGATTCATATTTTAATTATCATCTCGAATTTTTGCTTTGCTTTTCTGAATAGGATTTAGAATATTAGTCTTTTACTTTTCCAGATTGATATTTCTTAATGTCTTGGTCACCCTAGGACACTAAGATTATAAAATAGTTAGATGTATGAGTTGAAAACAAGGGAAATTGACTCCACATCTCTAGTACTATTTGCTGCTACTTCAGTATTTATGTCAAGTTTAATTTTAGGGTCACCTTGGTTATTATGGGAAATGCCACTTTTTTGTGGCACTTCCTGTACTGACATAGGGATTGAAAAAAAATATATTCTCAGTACAAAAGTGTTTTGTCATTATTGACAGAAGTGTAGTATAATGCTGTACACATACAGAAAAATAGGAAACATTTTCTCTAACTAGGGATTAACATTTCATTTCACCACAGCACATTTTTCTGAAAATCGAAATCTTTCAAATATCAGTTAGTTTTTAAGTGTAAATGGAAACATGTTAATTTAAGTGCTGTGAAAATTAGTGTTTGCAGTTCTCTTTGTGCAGCAGCATATGCATTGAACTCATTTGCATCTCTTCAGCTTTGTCAGACAAGGAGATTGTGCAGTGGAATTTTGAAGTAATCCTATGACTGCTAAAATTGTTACATATGCAATCCTGGGTTGGGATTTCACTACCAAAAAATTACAAATTTGTAGCAATCAATATTTGTGTATGACAGAAATGTAATTTTAACAGCCAATGTTATTTTGCTAAGGGAAGATCCAGCTTACAGATCTGTGGAGAAATGTGATCATTTGGAGGATTTTTTGTTATATGACTATTTTGAGTTGCATTGAGGGAAGATTCTCAGTTGATAAAACTGGGGAAGCCTGACTTGGACAATGTCACTTGCTTTTCCAGGGAGGGTGAAAGTAAGGCACCTTGCTTTATCTCTGTCTCTGTGTGGAAAGCTGTGCAAGTTTCTGCTCATACAGCAAAGTTTAATTGTTTGAGCAGTTTGGCAGGATCTTCCTCTGCCTAAAAACCTCCCTGGAGTTGATTGCAACTCGCTTTTTTCAGCATTTCTATCATTTTATAAACGTGACGACATCAATTTGTGTGCTGCAAGGAAGAGTCATCTCAATATTAATTTTTATTCTGGAAGTCTTTAACTGAGACTGTGTCAGTTACTGTCTACAAAGTTGCTTTGTCTCTGGCATGTCTGGCAGAATGACCAGAGGTTAAAGCAGAGTGAAACAATGTATTATGTACCAGGACCATTTTTTTCTGTTGGATATTCTGTTTTTAGAAAATTCAACGGTCAGGAAGAGCTAAATCACAAAATAATAACAATAAAGAAAGCTTGGAATTTGAAGCTAAACCAAAAGAAGCTGCTCTCAGGATATGGTTGGTTTATTCTCAGAAAAGTCAGATTGGGTTTGGTTCACAGAACCTAAGGGGATGCTTTTGTCACCACCCTCCATCCACATTCTTTGTTGTGTGGGATTGATCTGGTCATTGTGGATTCCGACCCTGGCTGCAGGAGTGCAGTTAGAGTAAAGCCAGGCTGAAGAGTGTACAGCAGTGTCCTTGGTTTACATAGGACAAGAAATAACAAGTGAAAATAGTGCTTTCATCACTAAAACTGTTTATTTATTGCCAAAAAAAAAAAGAGAAAAAAGTCTGTCTGTTTCTGGCCAGTGAAAGATTTTTCAATTTCATTCTGTTGGTAAAAGGCAGGATAGGAGTATGATTAATTAAAATCAGTAGATATAACACAGATAAACAAAATGAAAGTGTGTCCTTCAGTATCAGCAGGGGTAGGATGTGCCCTTGTTGTTGAACACCTCCAAGTGTGCATTGCAGGGATGTTTTTGGGTTGTTATGGACAAGTTACAGGAGTGAGTAACAGGTGTAGTAACCTGACAGCTGTTTGTCACCTGGAATGAAGAATTCCTTGGTACTAAAGGAAAGCAAATTAAGAATCCTTTCTCTCCACATACCTTTTGGTATTAAAATAGAAATTTTAGGTTTTTGTTCTTTATTTTTTTAATTAGTTGAAATATTTCTTTAATTTTCTTCTGTTCAGAAAGAGGAAAAAGCGTCTTGTTTCTCACAGACACGTAGGAAATGAGGTTTGTGTTGTTTAGCATCCTCAAACCCTTCAGTATTTAACTGTATAGATTTTAATTAGAATGTATGGATTTAATAAGCAGTTTTCATGGTGTAATAGTAAAGTACTGATGAAATGAAAGTTCCTTTAGCTCTGTTAGGGACAATGTGATATGGCTTAAGGACATACGTGTGTGTGTGTTACTTTTTGCCATGTAGGCTTCACAGCCACTACTTCTGTGCTCCTTAAACAGCTCCTCTTGTGCAAGAAACTCTGATTGAGGTACTTCAGTCTGATTTAATGAACTAATCTCCCTTTTCCTGAAGGCATGTCTCTCACCTGATGCTTTACCTCTTAAAGTGGTTGTAGAAAAAGGAAGAAGTGGGGGATGATCCAATGGTTTAAACAAAGATTGGGTGTTGGGAAAAATATGTTCTGTTCCCAACTCTGTTGCACACTTGCCAAAACGGCTTGGCCAAGTCACAAATCCGTTTAATCTGTTTTTGGAAATGGGAATAATACTTCATGGGCAGGCAGATGATGAAATTTCAGTGCTCTTTTCCAGCAGTTTTTATCAGGGAAGAGCTTTGCCTTGTCTTTTAAAACCAATCCCTTGGGTTTTGAAGGTTTACTTGGGGTGCAGGGTGAACTCTCTAACTCCCTCTCTGCTCCCTGCTTTTGAAGATTGTTGATGCTGTTTTTTCTTGTCCTTCAGGCTTTCCTACATACACTGTTCCCATGTGAATGCTGCTGTACCTAAACTTTGGTGTGCCTCAGAGTTCAAAACCCACTGGATCTACCAAGTTGACCTGTGTGCAGTATGCCAGGGTTTCCTAATGAAAGGGACAGCAGTGGCTTAGTTGTAGTTAAGACCCTGAAAGTAGCACAAAAATTAGTTTTGGAAGCTTATCTTTCTATATTAGTTGAAATCTCAAGCTTTCCAAGAGAATGGTTTGAACAGTTGCATATTGGGAGTGTTGCCTTATGCATTATAGTATAGCACAGCTTTTTCAGGTCTCACGGTGTCTTTTTGAGTCAAGATTACACTATGAGATGTCTTAAACTTACTGAAGCATCAGCAGACTTCTGCATTTCAATTTGAGTAGTTTTCTGCTGAATCAGTATATATCACTGGAGATACCAGTGGCTCCTGGAAGCAGGGAACTGGAATTATGGTGGCTGAGACCAGAGCTGGTACAGGAGGCCAGGGAGAGCCTGCCCTGTTTGGAGCACAGAGCTGTCACATCTCTGTATCCCATGAAACATCCCCCAGGTCAGGCTTTTATTGCAGAGAGCCTGGTAGGAACCTGGGCTTCAGGAATCTTGGTTTGTATTGTTCATTACTTTAGTAGATGTTGTTTGCAGTGGGTTTCATTTTGCTTAATGTTGAAAAGGAGTAAGTAGGAGTGTATATGTGTGCCTGCACCTAAACTCCCTTTAAACCAGTGCAACACAGCCATCCCTAGCCCTGACTCAAACCACTTCAGGCTTTTCCTTGCTGTGTCCAAGGCATCATGAAATGTCTGCCCATTTTCACTCACTCTAGAGATGGATGGCAAACATGGGCCCAAGTTTAGCTCATGTGGCCGTGCTGTACCCTTTCCTTCTCTGTGCTGCTGCTCCTTCAGTACATGACAATAATTGGCCTGTGTTCTCATGAAAACTTTTATTGAGTCTATTTTTTAAATTCCTGGACAGATTTTTACTTGCGTGACTCTCTGACTGGTTAAATCATGTCTGTTGTTTTTATTTGCTTTTATCCTTCTGTGCTTTCCTGCTGCCCCTTACACAGGCCACAATTTGAGAACTTGGCATGGTCTCAGAGCAGCTCAGGAGGAGGAGTGCTTCTTGAAGGATATTTTCCAATAACAACATGCTTGTTGTAGATTGGTTTCTTTACTTTGTGGCTTTTCAGACTTTTTGGCGTCTTGATTGGTTCTTGAGTGTCCACACAAGTGACAAAGGAACCTAAATTAATGTCACACTGGAGTAGTCAGTGCACAGAACATTTCTAGAGGGTCTGCATATTCAGGAGAAAAGGTTTAGGAATTTGCAAATAGAAGGAAAATTGGAAAGTTGTTAGAACAAACATTCTGGAGAGCATGCTTGGTTTATAAAAAAATGTCTCAGAATATAATACAAAAATCTTGATTTCTGTTAAGATTCCCAGCCCAGCAGTATCACCACAGTGAAGCAAATATGGAATGGCTCTTGACCATCAGACATCTTTAGGTAAGCAACTGTGAAATTTAATTAATGCCCATAGCTGTGTGAGAGGAGGCTGAAAAAAGGCTGTTCTTTGACCAGACAGGCAGATTTAGGGGGGAAATTAAACACTGCTGTCTACTCAGAGTTCGAGTTGGTAGGAAGCAGTTTTTGTCACTCTTCAATGGCCTGAGTTAGTAATGGATTTCTGTGTTAAATAAAGGGTTGTGCTGCTCTTGGAAGCAGAGTTCTGCCTTGAAGAGCCCATCTAAAATAAACTTTGCTTCCTTGAATGGGGGAATAATCATTGTGCAGCCCTGCCTCAGTGGGTAGCCGCTCTCTTGGTAACGATTAGGAAGTTGGGGCATAATTTTGCAATGGAATGCAGGTCTCTGATGAGGTAATAAATGAAAGCTTTTGTTCCTAAAGTAACGTATGAGTCACAAGTGCTTTTTTTATGATTATGCTTGCGTCAAAACACATCATGACAGCACTTGTTCACTGTACTCCTCCTACTGCTTTAATTGTAAGGAATGTGAGATGCCAGGAACTGTCTGTTTGGCTCCCAGCAGTTTGGTTTGCTTTGCTGATAGCTTTTATTTAACACTGATTGATATTATTAGAACCTCAGTGTTTCCATATGAACTTTTGCACCCCCACGAGTACCCTGTGAGTGAGACTGAGGTGCCAGGGACTTCTAAACAGCCAACTTGGTGGTAAAGGATGGGGTGGGTTTGGTTTGTCAGCTTTGGTTCAGCTGTGCTTGTAAATCCTGTGTTTTTTGGGAAGTTTTAGAATGGCTTTTACTGTCACAGAGAAAGTTGGAGCCTGCATATTTATGGTTAAATGCAGTTATCTGGAAGGAAGAAAAAATGATAATTGATTTCTGTTTTCCTGTTGCAAGTGTTTTGTTTGTGTTTTTTAAGCAGGAAGCTGCTGTGTTTTGGAGTGATGTATGTAGGCTTTGTTGGGACTGTTTGCATTTTGGCAGAGGTAGAGACACTCCAGCTTTTGGACAAATTTTAAATTGTTTTTATAGTTTAGTAGGAAATGTAGAGATTGAGACCACACAACCTGGCTCTGCATACCGCTTTTGTGTACAGAGATGCTAAACACCCGAAAATGCAGTGTTTCCATAGGCGGAGTTTCTTTTGTATTCACAGGCTGGGGAGCCTCAAATTCCAGAGGCATTACATGAGCAGTTTTAATGAATTAGTGTCTGGTTTTCCTGCAGCAGATGTGACAAGCAGCTTTATAAGCTGCTTCCCATCGATCGCTGTTTTCCAGCTCTTTTGTGTCTTTCTTTTGCTCAGAGAAAAGCAGGGAAGAGCTCGGTTTCTACAGTAACTGCTGCCTACACTCCTGCCTGCAGGCCAAGTGCTTTCTCAGTCCTGCAGCCTGTGCAGGGCTACCGCATTGAAATTCTGTAGGTTTTGTTTGGGTTTCTGCTTTTTTTTTTTCTTCTTGCTGGTTTCAATATTTTGCCCTTTAAGAAAAGAGGAGAATGCAGTGGAAATTTGCGATTTTGAGATAGGTAGTTTTAATTAAGCACAGCACATTGCCATGATTGTAAGATAACCTAAATATTTTTGCTGCTGATCGGTACCAGTGTTGTGTGGTTGGTATGGAAAGAAAACAGATCTTGGCTGCTGAAGGAAGAACCTTTGAAAATCTGTGATACACTGTGAACGCCCGTTTCTGTAGCGTAATAATGCAGGGGAGGAGTGAGATCAGCTTCAAGTTGCTAATAGAATCCTTTATATTTGCAGCAAGTTTGCTGTAGTGGAACAACTTGAGCACACTCTTTTAAGTCTAAACTCCTAAATAGCCTTAGAGAAACTGCTGTGAACACAAGGTTAAAAATGCCCAGTTTCTCATGATGTCAGCTTTGAGAGTGGGAAGGAGCTGAACACCATTTCAGATGGTGTCATGTGTTTATTACTCTGTTTGGATTTGCTGCTGGTGGTTCAGGAATGTTCCTGTTGTCGTCATCAATATTCTGCTGTCATAGGATCATTTTTTGACGCAGGCAGGTTTGTTCCAGACCCCTCTGAGGCAGGTCAGCACTGTCCCTGTAAGGAATATAACCAACAGCTTTACATACTTCTTTTGCACTTGCTAAAACATGAGCAGGGAAGTCTGTAACCAAGGTTTTCCATGGGGGAGCCAGTAATTTACAGCTAGATTGTATTTCCAGCCTTTGCTTACAATTTGCTACAAGTGTTTTATTGGCCAACTTGAATTAACATGAGGCTACAGCAATATTTCATCACTTCTGCATAGATCTTTGCTTTTGAATCTTAAGAGATCAGAGAATAGAAATAGATGGATCAGTAATCTTGCTCTTTAGGGTGTTTTCCATCCTGTTAGGTGGCTCTGTGTAAACAGCAATGACACACCTGAAAAAATACCCAAGTCCTTGTGCTCAGAATAAAAATTCCAATTGCTGGTTTAAAAATCTGCCAGTGTTTTGTTCCTTATGTCATTAGAGGTCGAGCGTGCCTCGAGCCCTCCCAGTCTCTGTGTGGAGGACATGCTGTGCAAAGATTGATCTTTGGGCCACAGAAATCAATTGCAAAGGATACAGGGAATTAAGGGGAACACGTGTGAGGTCGAGATCCAGTCCCCAGAGGAAAAAGCTGCCACTCTTTAGAAGGCAATTGCTTTTTGGATAACCTCTAGAAGTGTCCTGACTAGTAATGGCCAAGCATAATTGAATGTAAATTTATGGTAAATTAGCCACATCAGGACTTAGTTTCAAAGCAGGGAGGGAGGAGGAGGAATCCATCCCACCACAACGGATGTGGACATTGCCCTGTAGGAAGTGATGCCATGTTCTGGCTGGGGTGGTTTCTCACAGGCTGTGGTCAGCTGCAAGCAGGAGGGCATCAAAAACGTCCTTTCTAAAAATCTGCTAGAGGAGCTGGGCCTTGTGTTACATTAATATAAATAATTAATTTTCATCACCAGTCCCCCATCAATAGAGAAAACCAGATACTCCTATTGCCAACAATGGAGAAGGTTTACAAATGCCACGTTAAAGCTAAAGTCTCTGGCAGGAGCACCAGTTGGCACCTTTGTAAGGTGAACAAGCACCTAGATGAACAAATTACCCATTGAGAAAGTTATCCCTCTTTAGGATTATAAGAAAATAATTATAATCTGACTAGTTTTATACTGGAGCACTCTTTTTCAGTGTATCTGTGATAACTTTTCCTATACTCTTAGTGATAGCAAAGTGTTACAACAACACTTTTTAAATGTAATCCTAGAAAAGACTTTGTAAAACAAATATCTGTACAGTTATTTCTGTTTAAAGAGTCAAGACCATGCCTACTGTAAAAAATTGTGTGGTATTATTCTTAATAACCTGTACTTCATTAGTAATCATTTGGTGCTGGGAGTTTTCAGGTGGCTACTCAATATATGATTATTTGGGTGGATTTATATATCACCTTTGTTATTAGCTTGGAAGCCCAGACTTTAAACTGTTGGGGGTACTTTTCGATTATCTTGAAATAAAAACAGCAATTCAGTTCAATTTGTCTTCTTAATAAGTTTTGGGTTTGTTGATTCTTTTAGCTCTAAAGGTGGTGACTCTATTCCAGAAATGGACTGTGGTATTGACTTCCAGTTCAATTAAACACAGCCCAAAGTCTTAAAAATAAATTCTGGACGTGAATAATTCAGTATGCCTGCTCTTGGTGTTGAGCAGTCAGAAATCTTTTGGTAGAAAATTCAGACACTGAAATATGTAATCATACTTCAACTTGTTGAGCTTTTTTCACTTCCATGGTATTTCTAGTTGTACTTGTTAAGACTCATCTTTTAAGTCTTGTTTATTTAAAAACCAGTTAAAAAACACAGCCACATATTGTTTAATCTATAATTAATATCCTGTTAATCCATTGTGATGGAATCAATAATAAATGAAGCAGCAAATGGAGAAAAGATGGAATTGGGGTCCTTGTGCTTTCAAATTGAAATTTACCCACTAGCAGGAAGTCAATCAAATTGTAATTTCCAAGCACCACATTCCAGTGGGCACTTCCTTGAATGGACTTGCTGTTTTTTCTCCTGGAGAAGCCCCAGGGCAGCCTTCCCCTGCCTAAGGAGTGGTTGTGGAAAGCCTGGGGCCAGGCTGTGCCAGAGGCTCACACTTTGGGCACAAGCAGCAGTAGAAGTTGCAGTGAAGAATTTGTATCTGTATGAATGAGAAAGCTGTTCACTACTTGAGAGTGTAATTAGAGGAAATGAGTTGCCCAACTCTGTTTGGAAGACTTCAGAATTTCGAGAGACAAGGCTCTGAGCAACCTGGTCTAAGTTGGAAGTTACCCTGCTTTGAGCAGGAGATTGGGATGGACACTTTCAGAGGTCCCTTCCAAACTCAGTTTCTCTCTAGTTGTGTCTGAAGGATGTAAAAACTCAATTTTTGCCTGACTTTTGAAAAACAATTTTTCCAAAAGTGGGCCTGGGAGTGTGCACTGTAGGTGATTGTCAGTGTTCACATCTTCTACCAGAAGTATAAATAAATGAATTGGCTGTGAGAGTCATTTTTACTGGAATAAGGGGAAAGTTTGGGAAGTAGATCACAAGTAGATAGGTAAGAGGAATTAGAAAATTGATTAGTTTCAAATCTTCCTTCCGTGGAAAGGAGACCATAGCTAGAAGTATGGTGATTTCCATGGTTTTTTGTTAGTTCACTGATGAAAATAGCAGAAGGAAGTAGAAATAGTATCATCTCAGGCTGCTCTACTGTAAGAGAAAAGTGAAGTGGAAAAGCTGTGTTTGGTGGTGCAGATGTTGATAATGACCTCTGCTTCTCTTTGTGGGGAGTTAACACTGCCCATGTTCACCTTGAAAGTATTTGAAGTCAAAAATCGACACAAGCAATCTCCCAGATGCTGACTGGGTTCTTTTTTGAGTCTTGGCTTTCTAATGTGAAAAGTTGAAGCTGTCCTTGGCTCTCAGTAAATCAACAAGAGTTCAAAACCAGGCATCTTGTTATTCTTTCAGATCTGTTTAAATCTCAGGGGATCTTTAAGTTAACAGGGGTTCAGTATCACAGTCAGTGTGAAGGAATTGAGCTGTGCACTTGTAACTACCCTGACTTCAGGGGTTATCACTGCTCAACCCTTATAATCTATTTGAATGTAAAATCTGGAGGTGCTAATAAAAGAACCTGCTGATCAAAGTGGCATGGCAGCTTCTGTCTGATTTTGCTCCTGGTTCTTAGAAGGCAATTAAACTGGAATAATTCAAGGGATACTGAAGCACTTGGTGTCACAGCAGGGTTTATGTACAAGGAAGAAATTGGATTCTTCTGCTGTGTTTTGGTTTCCCAGATAAAGACAGGATGAAATTCCTCCTTCCCAGTCAGATGGTATTTTCACAGAGGCAGTGAAACAAGTGTATCATCAGCTTTTCCCTGCAGTATGGACACAACTGCTGAGGAGATGGGAGAAAATATTGGAAATACAGATGTGACAAAACTAGACTTTGCACATTTTTACTCTGAGGCACTTCTCTGGCACCCTGCAAAGTTCCTAAACTCTGTAGAGGTCCTGCCTGGATCAGCATCCCTGTGTTTGCTTGGGAACTGCAAATATGGATGAGTTATCTATGGAATAGTTTGAAATGATGTGATGCTTATTGTCTGTTTTCCAGTAGTCAACCCACAGTGACCTTTTTTTTTAATTTAAAGAAGAATAATTGAGGTAATGAGTTGCATTTTAATTGTGACACCTCCTCTGTGGTTCTCTGGGTCATGCAGTGGCTCTGTTGTGATGCTCACCTGGACTTGTCTTTAATAAATGTACAAAACAGCTTACAAAGCTGCTTCATTTCTTTGGGATTTTTTGTAAGTAGGTTGTCTAGATGAATTTCTCCTCCAGCAAGCCATGCTGTGGTAGTGTATTGTGAAACTATTATAAGCTTTTGAGCAGTGAGTAAAACCCAGTTCAGCTTGTTGAGGACTAAATGTTTGATGAGGTCTCTCCTTGTGGGTGTTTCTGTGGTTTTTGTTTAGTTCATTGTATAACTAAAGAATATGCCAAAACCAACTTGATTCTGATCAAATTAGAACATGTTCTGTACTTTGATTTTGGATGTAAATATAATACATTTGCATAACTGCAATTTATTCAGGAATTCTCTTGGTTAGTATACACTCTTTATTCTGCTTTTTGGCTGAATTCCAGCTATAAAAATATCCTTCCATTAAAAAAAATGTTTGCAAATATGAATCAATTGACAGATGTGGTCTTTTGATAATATTCAGGTCTTTATTGCTCTAACCAGACAGGGATTTGTAAGTACATTTTATCTTCCTTACTTACACTGGCCTTTCAGGCATGGGAAATGTAAACTGCACTGGGGGTGCCTCTGGGTTTTCATATCTGTCAGTTCTAAGTTTATTTGACACATGTAGAACCTCTGGAGTCCCCTGGTTGGTCAAAGCTCCTGTTGGGGCTGCTTTTTGTGGGTGTTTTTTTCCAACCTTGATGAACATTTGAGAGCCCCATGTCTGTGCTGTTGCCTTGTCTGCCAGGGGTGCCTGCAGGGAGATGATGCATTCAGGGCTGCAATAGGGTAAAGGGGAGATCTTTTAATATGTGTGTGCCTACATGGAATATCAAAGGAGCTGCTGAGTATTCCTTTTCTGTCTTTCCATGTTCCTGAAGTTGTGGAGATCCACCTCTTCCCCATCCTCCTGCTGCCCATCCTCACCCTGGTGTCCAGTTCCTCAGTGCTGTGCACTGGGGTGGTTTCTTACCAGGCAATAAGGACTCTAACCAGTGAATTAGCACCTAAACACGTGGCCAATTCTTCCCACGTTTTTCTTGAGTTGAAATACATTAGGTCTTAAAAGCATTTAAGGTAAATTTACAGGTATGGAATAGCCTCATGAAATGCATAGGGAAGGTGCCTAAATCTGTGTCTGTGTCAAACAGATGTTGTTGTTCACTTTCTCACAGGGATTTTTACTTAATTTTTGGCTGGCTTTGCATACACTTGAGTGTTGTTTTTATTGCTGCTTAAAAGAAATGCTTGGAAAATATTTTTATTAGCAAAACAACCACGACCCCTTTCCATTGACACTAAAACGATACAAGCACAAAATACTTTCTACTGGAAAAAGCGAAGAAATGAGTTGTTACTGAATATATTTTAAAAACCCAACCCAGAAATTGGTCCATTTAACTTCCTTGCTGAAATGCTTGTGCAGTTTTTTGGCATAGATTCTGTTCCTAATTTAGTACATTGAGCATGTTTCAGAAATAGGTCGTCTGTTAAATGCGGACACGGTCCGTACTCAGAAGTAAGACAGAGAGAAAAGGAAGGTCACTGTCAATTCTTTCTCTTTTTCCTCATCCTTGAATGTGGATTGTAGGGAAAAAGAACCACTGTGGTGCATGTGGCAAGGGACATAGTGAAAATCAAATGCTGCCTTTGTTCTATAAACATCCTTAGATTCATTTTAAGATATGAAAGCCAAAACACAAGAGAGTTCATTTCTAAGGCTACTCTGCAGCTGAGTGTTCCTGCCAATTCTTACATCACTTTTATGTTTAATGTATTTTTCCAGAGAAATGATCACTTTTATTTACAGTCTGTGTTTTGCATTCATAGCTCATTTCTTACCCCTTGTTCCAGCATGTGCTTCTTTCCTTTCTGTATAAAACTAGATCTGCCTAGAAGCACTTAAAAGCAAAACAAACCTAAACCCCAACATTTTGTGAGGTTTGTTTCTGGGTATAGTGTCGTTGGAAAGTCCGTTTCATCAAGTGGGAGGTGTGTAAATGTCATCGTGGGTTTAGTGCTCAGTGTAGTCTAACAACTTAAGGATGAGGAGGTAGTAAAGTTATTTGAATTGTATTTTTATAGATGCTTTTGTTGAGACAAAATTAAGCTGCTTATTTGCTCAAGACTGAGCAAATTTATTTACTGAGAAGTTAGAAACAAGCCTGTCCTGTTTAATTGGGTTCAATTCTAAATGCTGTGCACAGGGATGTAGAAAGGGGATTATCCTAAGGTACATTCATTGTATTTTATTTTTCAAATTTGTAAACAGTTGCACATTGTTAATTTATTATTTGTCATTAAATTTAGGCATGTAATCCTTGGTAATACATGAAAATAGGCAGTTTACTGAAATTGGGTCTTAAATTCAGCTCTGACAAAAGGTGTTTGAATGTAGTACTGAAGCAGCAGTATACTCTGTGAATGAGCAGAATTGGAACTGATATATGTTTAATTTGATTACTATTTGAAGAGAAAAAAACCCAAATCTCTTAGAGCAGTCTGTGAAACTGGTTAGACCTCAAATTGGCCAACATTCATGCTTCTGATTAATTCTGCTATCGTGGACCAACTTGTTCATTTGCTGAAGCCATTCCTTGGCATCATAAAATAATGAGGTTTTGTTTTTAAAATAGCTCTGCTTTGGGGCTACTGCAAGATCAGGATGATCCTCAAGAAATTTAGAGGCAATGCACTAACTGCCCTTGTTAGAAAGAATTGCATTTCCTTGTATTCTTTAACAAATGTCAGTTGCTTACCTGGGGATCTTTTTCTGGTCACATTGATCTCCCTGTATGATCTGTAAAATGAAGGTAGTTGTGGGTAATTATAAATAAATACATAAATTATAACTTTTAAATGAGCTTAGGTGATAATGTGCAAATTATTCAGAAAGTCTTACATTCTGTAAAAAAATGACTCATATATTTGTTTATTTTTATTTTTCAGCTGTACTTTCAGGTTTCCCAGCACAAACATCAAGATAACATTCACAGCTCTGTCCAATGAAAAGAGAGAAAAACAGGAGGCCCCAGAGTCCCCAGTGAAGCCTGTGCAACCCCAGATCTCTCCGTTAACAATAAACATTCCAGACAACATGGCTCACCTGATCAGCCCTCTCCCTTCTCCCACAGGAACTATCAGGTATTTAAACCCTGCAGGTGGGATCAGGCCCACATAAAGTCAGCCTCAGCACAACTTTCTCATTCAGGATTTTGCTTTTGAGGTCAAAATTTGGCTGAAGCTCAGCCTTAGCTGCCTCTAGAAACTTCCTTTCTGCTGACATAGCTGCATGTACAGTCTGTGCTACTCTGGTTTAACATATTCAAAGTGTAACATTCTGCTCAAGAACCTGGCATTTTTCTTGCATTTCAACAATTTAAATTGCTTTTTGCTCTTGCATGCTTATTGCAATGCTTCAAATGAGGCAATTTAAAATTACACCATTTTAAAATGTCCTGATTTGCCGTTTTCCTCCAGGAAAAATGGTGGTTTGGGTTATTTTTGGTGTGGAAAATGGACTGATCTCTTACTCCAGATTTGTTATTGGTTAGTCACTGCTGGAAGGGAGCAGACCTTTGTTGCTGAAAGCACAGGCTGAGGTGCAGAGCTCAGTGTTAGGATGGCTGATCCAGGATTTTCCTTGCCCTGCTGCCTCTTTGGTAATTTCAGCCCTTGTCCCACCTGTTACATGGGGCCAAACTCAATTAAACACAAGCAACCTGTCCTCACAAATGGGTCAAATTACTTCAGATGGGATTTTTCAAAGCCTTGGAAAGATCAGGAGCAAAACTTCCATGTCAAGGCCCTGAAAGTTGTTTCAGTCATGTATGTGGTTTTGAAAGCTTTTTTGTCCCCTCTCACTTCTTGCGTCTTCACTTGAGTGAAGGACTGTCCATGCTTGCTTTTTAAAAAGGTACAACTTGTTAATGAGATTTGAATGGAAGGATAATTGACTTCTTGCATGCTTGCCAAGCTCTTGGTCTCTATCTGAGAGTGTTTAATAACACCTGCTTAAATGATGGAAGCAGAGAGAAAAGATACCTAGACCTGTCTGTGTAACAGGTTTGCTTGCCTATAAGATATTTAGGGAAAACACATCTTGCCAATGACAGAGCAGCTCACAAATATTTCAGATAACATCCCATCTATCACCACTGGCTTTGCCTCGCTATGAATTTTGTAATTATCTTCAGGGCTTTCATGCACCTGTTGTGTAGTTTATTACAGAAAAAAAAAAAAAGATGACAGTTTGGAGTCTATTTTGAGAGCAAAGCCTGACAGTTTCTCTGCAAATCATCCTGTTTTGTAGAAGACTTGTAAACTTGCTTTGATTATACCATATGTGTCTCTTTGTCAATATATGCTGAAGTGAGCAGAGCAGAGGGATGTTGTCAGCTGATACGTGAAAACACAGAGCAGGAGTGACCTATATCTAAAAAAATAAGTTAGCTACTCGTTTGGGCTCTAACCAGGAATTCTTCTGTACAA
This sequence comes from Peucedramus taeniatus, assembly GCA_013400575.1. Lineage (NCBI taxonomy): Eukaryota > Metazoa > Chordata > Aves > Passeriformes > Fringillidae > Peucedramus > Peucedramus taeniatus. The sequence continues at coordinate 61,133 of WBNO01001764.1, forward strand.
CACTTAAAAAATGCCGTCTCTCTCTTATAGTAAGTATATCACTAGTAACAAATCATGGGTGGATTTCTTGGGAAGTGAAGCTGTGATGCTTTCAGTATAAGTATATATTGCCCCATCTATAGTGTTTGTCTCCTTCTGTACAAAAAAAGGAGGTAGCAAAAAACTTGAGGTGCCAGGCAGACAAACAAACCTTGACAGATGAAAATTGTTAAAGCTTTATTGTATAGATCTAAAGAGCATTGTCTAGATTTATTTCTTGTTGATGTTTTGAACAATAGATTCAAAGATTAAAGATTATCTCTGGAGATAAGGGTGGTCCTGGGGGCACAGCCAGGTGCAGCTATTGAGATTTCTAGTTTTTTTTTAAATTTCTGTGGGCTGCCTTGAAGTCAACTGCAGTGTGAATTGCAGAGAGTGTGTCCTTGCAAGGGAGCTGCCAAAATTATTTTGGGGAAGGGGATGGACCTCACCTGCTGACTTTCTCCTTCCTCTTGGCTAAAAGGAAATCATAGAAGAAAATTGGCATGGTACAGCTGCAGTTCCTGTGGACTCTGCAAGGCAGGGGACCACTGGTAGAAAGAAGTTCCAGTGGAGTTATATGCAGTTTTACCTGCTTTTCTGTGATGGATGGCAAAATGGGAAGTGTTAGGAGATACTCCTTTAGTGTTTGGCACCAGCTCTTGCTTTCTAACAGTGTATCTGCTCTGTTGGCCTAATACTGCATTAAATCAGCTGAGTCAGTGCTGATGCATCACATTTATAGATACATTTATGATTTTTATACACATACCTATGTGTAAGTATGTGCACACACCTGTAAACACTTAAAATAATACTGGTTTCGATTTAAATGAGAATCAAACCTTTTTTAACCTCACTGCTTGCTATATTTTCTCAAATGTGCAGAAACACTATACAGGAGAGATGATTTTTTTGGGGGCAGACTGAACACAAGCATATGGCAGAAATTCCATGCAAGATGTGTGTCTTGTTTCCAATGAATGTCTGAAAATTTGTGGTTGCTGATGCAGTTAAGGTGGACTTAAGGTGGCAAATCTTACACAAATACATTACAGCCTGATCAATCAGCTGATCCTTGTCTTGAGGAGGAAAGCCTGAGTGAGGTTTCTTCCTGTAGTGGTTCTGATTCCATGGCTGGCTTAGCAAGGCATGGAAGGTGGTTTGGAATGGAAGCCCTGCCAGCCTTTAGCTGCAGCCTCACAGCTCTGGTAGTGGCTTTGCTGCAGTAAGAGCTTTTTGATGAGACATAATGTGGTGATATACTGTATAACAAAATAGTAGGATCTTCTTTTTATGCTCTACAGTGCTGCAAATTCCTGCCCATCGAGCCCCCGTGGCGCAGGCTCTTCAGGGTACAAAATGAGTCGTGGAATAGCATCTGACCTACATTTGATGGCTGACAATTCACAGTCAGAAAACGACAAGGAAGCTTCGGGGGGAGACAGCCCAAAGGTAAACACAGCTTGAAACCAATCCCAGAAATTGCACCTGAACTGAGTGGAAGACTTGGGATGTTTTGTTTGCTAAGGTGTGGTAATTTAACATGCCAGGCTTTAAAAACAATGTGTAGGGTTTTGTGATCAGATGTGAGATTGATTGATTGATTGATTAACCCCTGTCCCCTTTGGGGGAGGGTCTGTGTGCAGTCTCAGTTATAGATCTGTTTGGAGGCTATTGAAAATTCTTTGCTGTTATACGTATCTGCAACGTTTATGTTATCCTAAAATTGCTAATCAGAAGAACAAAGATTTCTCAGTTTCTTTCCTGCCTCAAGATTTTGATTGTCCAAAAGTGCCCTAAGTCAGGTTAATGATGTTTTATGACATATGATCTAGTAAGCAGTGTGTATCTCTTCAAAGTTTGTTGATGCAGACTTCTCTTGTTTTTGTCCAGGATGACTCTAAGCCACCCTACTCCTATGCACAGTTAATAGTCCAAGCAATTACAATGGCCCCGGATAAGCAGCTTACACTAAATGGAATTTATACGCACATAACTAAAAATTATCCCTACTACAGGACAGCAGACAAGGGCTGGCAGGTAATTTTGATTTCTGGAATTTCTTTTGTTTTTAATGTGAGCAATACTGGCAGCTGTAAATGGTCATGAGCAGGCAGTTGGTAAGCCTCATAACCCTTCAGATGTAGAATTTGTCAAATGAGTGTGTTGTCTTTCCTCTGATTGTAAGTTTTCCAACAGAGTGAGCAATTTACATTAGTCTGTATTTTAAATACTGCTTTATTGATGAAATGGTATTCTCTAAACCTCTAGTAGGGATGCAGACAGACTTTGGGGAAAGCAAAGTGCATTTGGCACTGGATTTGAATCCTGTATGCTATCTAGGAAAGGTGTCATGTTCTGTAACTTACAGTTGTGTAAACATCCGTGTTGCTATCTTGAGATAAAATTGAGATATGAAATGCTCCAAGTTTAGTTCTGTTTGAAAACAGTGATCTAGCCCATGCATCAGGTGAGGGAACAAGTGTGTTATCTGTCATTATCTCACCCTGGTTCATGCACTGTTTGATTTGTGAACTTGCCCATTCCTGTACCAAACCTTTCAACTCTGCAGAATTAATTTCTGCTTTCTTTTCATTTTCACAAGACCAGCCTCAGCTTTTGCCAGGATGACTAACTGAGTACAAATCAGTCTGGCAGAGCCTTCCCAGGCTCATGTGAAGGCTCTGTGCCTTTGGTGCTGTTTAGGGTGTCTCAGAGGCCAAGGAGCTCAGTTTGCAGGGCCTGGAACACCTGGAGCACACAGCCCAGCATGGACTATCTGCTCCCTCTGCAGTTATTGTCAGGGAGGTAAAATTTAGGGAGATTGGGTGAGGAGGAAAGTGAGGAAGTGTTAATGTTGGCTGCATAAGTGGAAGACTGAAGAATACAAGCCTTCCCTGTAGAGGAAGAGATTTTAAAATATTAATCACACACTTATTTGTCATGCAGCCTAAATGAAAGCTGGGTCACTCTCCCAAGGTTAGGGGGGAATGTAGCTGTCCCTGGCTGTTTGCTAAGGGTTTGGTTAGTCAAGGACTTGGCTGTTGTGGCTGGGAAGTCTCTTTTGTTTCCCTTTCCCACATAACAGTGCAGTATCCTGGAAGCAGTCATGTTGTTTTAGCAACAAGACTCTGTTTATAAAATGCTCATGTGTGTTTTGCTTCCTATTTTGCAGTACCTTGAGTATCTGTGTAGATGATGTTGCTTTGTGAGCATCATAAACCCAACACACACACACACAGAGTTACTGAGCTAAAGAGCTCTGCCATAGAGCAGGGTGTGGATTTGGGGGTGTAATGCTTCCTAAAGCCAAGGTGATAGGCACAGCAGACAGTGTGTTCTGGAGTCATTAATCAGCAGCTATTCATAGAAACAATTGGAAAAGCTGAAAATCAGATGCTGTTCAGTCACTGCTCTGCCAGCTTCTACACATTAGGAGTTGGATTGCAGCTCGGGTGACTTAGGATAGATGTTTCAAATCATATTTGAGGCTATATATGCACATATCATTCAAAACATAGAGTACAAACACTTGTACAGTGCCCCAGTCCCACACCTTAAGAAACAGGTATTTATATCCTTTAGCATACAATGGTCTCATTTTGATGAGGATTTGAAAGCTCCTCTCTGTGAATTTATTTTAGCAGGTATTTTTGGATCTACTCCTTTATTCTAGCATATGGAGAAATAAATACAATTTATAAATATGTTCTTGGCATCTTTCTACTTATGTTTCCATTTCTGGCAGGGAAAAAACCATCTCTGGTTTCCTCAGTTTGCATTCAAGAAATCATATGTGGTTATCATCACTGCTTTAAGTTTTCCAAACTTACCATCAGGGTCACGAACTCAGATATTTGAGCAAATTCTACATTGGCTTTGCAAATTTTTGAGAGCTTTTGTTAACATAAAAGCTTTTCCTCATTTACCTCTTTTCCCCCACATGTGTTTCAGGGTGAATCCTTAGCATCAGTCTCTTCTTCTTCAGTGATAATATTGAGAGAGATTTTGGGGTTTATCTATGTTAAAAAATGAAAAAATAAGATAAAAAGAAATTCTGTGTGCAAAGCCCAGCACAGACAGAGCCACTTGAGGGTGTCAGCAGTTCTGTGCATTGCTCTGATGGAGGAGTGGGGGGATGTTGCAGCAAATTGAGGATGTGGGAATGTGAAAGGGACTGTGGTGACAAAGATCTGGAAGAGCTGGTTCAGGACCTGCTGCCACTTGGTGTTTTAATTCACATTAAATTCTTGGCTCTGTTAGTGAGACAAACTAGACTGTGGGTGAATTCACAACAATCCAGCTGCCTTTGGAACTTGTGTAATTTAGTCTTTTCTTTCTGAACTGTGGAACAGTAACAGAATTACCACATAGGATCAGAATCAGTATATCCTGTGTTCTGCTGGCCCTCCTGGAAGGAGTGGGACACCTGGGGAAGGGTGGTGTACAGGCACTGATCATTTTTATTTTTGTTTTTAACACTGCATTCTGCAGAAGTATTTGTAGTGTTCTAAACATTGGTTTCAATCACCGTGTTTCTCATGAGAGAATGAAATAAATGGGATTCCTGTTATTTCCAATTAGAATACTGGGTTTTTAATTGTTGGGAAAGATTTTACAAATGCAAGAGTCCTTTCAGGTTTATGGCACTGATTGGTAGTGCTCTGAGTTCTGTTAAATGAAGGAATTAAAGAGCTGAACCCCGAGTCTCCTATACTACAAACTGCTGCAGTAGGCCACATTCTGACTTGGAAAAGTTATATGAATTCTACATATTTTTTTATGTTCCATAGAATTCAATACGTCACAATCTCTCTCTGAATCGTTATTTCATCAAAGTACCACGTTCCCAGGAAGAACCAGGCAAAGGCTCATTCTGGAGGATAGACCCTGCCTCTGAAAGCAAATTAATAGAGCAGGCTTTTAGGAAAAGGCGGCCTAGGGGAGTACCTTGCTTTAGAACCCCTCTGGGACCACTCTCTTCTAGGTAAGGAAAACCAGATGAACAAAAAGACTATGGCTGTTGTTTAATCTTCAGGCTGCTACAGACTGGATAGCTTTGGATACAGTCACAAGTTTAGTAAATTAATTTCATCCAGACTCAGTGTTTGAATTCTGTGTGTTTCATTAGGAGGCTGCCCCATACACCAGGCTTGTGTTTATTGTTTGTTTTTAGTGTTAAAGAACTCGGTTTGCATAACTATCAGATTGTTAATGTATGCAAGCCTTGCTGTACCTTTGATGGGTTCTGCAGAATTGTAATTTTAATTTCTAACTGCCATCTACTGGATTTTAAAACTGTTTGCAAAGAAAATTCTCAGATACCAGCCACCATTTTATTGACCTTAGAGATGACAATTGTGTATGCAGTTTGATAATGTTTGAGCAGAATTTGTGATGGCGAAATATCTGGGTTTAAATTATTCCCTCTGTAAAGTTATGGCCTTTCTGCTGGTGCAGATCTTTTTTTACTTGCCCTGTAGCCTCAGATTTGCTCTTTGTTCTTCTCCACCAGAAGAAATGTTCATGTTTCGCAGATTTAGAGTCTCCCTAAGAAGGCATCCAGCCACTTCTTCTCCTTTAACTGTACCTGGAGTTTGCTTTTAAATTCTGTCCCTGTTTAACAGAAGTTTTTAAAAGCTCCTGAGCTCTGGGTTGTAGCTGTGCCCTCCCCTGCTGTGGGCAGTGTGTTACGCTCTCTTTAGAGGAAGGTCATGGGCTTTCACAGTTCAGAAGTTAAAACACATCAGCTGCTGCTTTCATTTCTAACTACAGAAGTGCCCCAGCTTCTCCTAATCACTCTGGAGTGTTGTCTGCGCACTCCAGTGGCGTCCAGACCCCCGAGAGCCTGTCCAGGGAAGGATCTCCTGTCCCCATGGAACCTGAGCCCAGCACCATCCAGCCAAAACTCGCCGTCATCCAAGAAGCGCGATTTGCACAGAGCGCCCCAGGTGAGCAGCCCTGAGCTCAGTACTGGGGCTGGGGGGCACAGGGCTGACACCAAAATACTGCCAAGACTTTATATGTACACCAAAAAAGAGTATATATTTCACCTCTTCACATTCAGAGCAGATCTGTGAGAAACTCGGGAACAGCCAGGGAGGGTCTGTTTAAACACATGGGACTGTTGTTACCTGGGGCTGCTCCAGAACCTTGGGTCACTGTTGCTGAGGAGAGGCTGTGCCTCTGTCCTTTGTAGGACTGTGATGTCTTGTAACAGTTTGCTTGGAAAAAACCCAAGAGGTAAGGTTGTGTGTGTTAGAGAAATAAGGAAATGCCTTTTACACTTCTGTGGTCACGTCATCCTCCAGAGTGGGGACGGTAAAAGAATTGAAAGGACAAAAAATAAAAAAGAAATTTCCTGTTTAAAACAAGAAGAGCATGATGGGATAAGGACGTGTTTGTTTCATTACCTTCTTTGATACACATTTGCCATCCAGTTTCTTGGTGCTAATGTGGCACTACAGAGGGCAGACATGGTCCTGAGCATTCCTCAGGATTGCCAGTGCAGCACTCGGAGAATGCTCCCAGTGCAGGCATGCTGCACACAACACCTGCAGCACACACGTGTTCCCATCTGTAGAAAGGGTTTTACTTAAATAAGTGCTAAGCACAGCTTTCTTTGGGGGCAGAGCTGGGGTCCCCAAATGGTGTGTGGGTCTTGCTGAGCCAGTACAGCCCTTATCTTGAGCCTGGAGCTGGGAATAACCACTTGTCCCAGCCTTCATTGTCCAATATTACCTTTTGGCTCATTCAGGCATTAGTGAAGGAGCTTGTTAATTCTCTGAGGTTTTAATGTGAAATTTAAAAGAATGACTGGCTTAGAAGAAATAATGAAAATTGGCAGTCTAATTTTGACCTCTTTCTTGGTAGGATCACCTCTCTCTAGCCAGCCAGTTTTAATTACTGTACAACGGCAGCTACCACAAGCTATCAAACCCGTCACCTACACTGTTGCAACTCCCGTGACAACATCGACCTCCCAGCAGCCTGTAGTTCAGACAGTTCATGTTGTGCACCAGATCCCAGCTGTGTCAGTCACCAACGTGACTGGATTAGCACCAGCAAACACTTACACTGTCGCAGGACAGGCGGTTGTCACACAAGCTGCTATGGTCACCCAGCCCAAGGTAGAACCTCAAGAGAATGGAGACCACAAGGAAGTCAAAGGTAAGAACCTGTGGGGTTGTTTTGGCACCTCTTTATGCAGAGGGATCAGTATTTGAAAGTTAGAATTGTAGAACCATAGAAGAGTTTGCTTTGGAAGGACCTTAAAGCCCGTCTCATTCCAGCCCCTGCAGTGGGCACAGATGCCTTCCACTGTCCTGGGTTGCTACAGGCCTCATTCAGGGAGGGGCAGGGATGGGGCATCAATACTTGCAAGGCAATGCTTTAAGTGTTTGGCTAAAACTGAAGATTTTGAATGGTAACTTCTCAGATATGTTGGAGCGAGTAATAAAACAACACACTCCCACTGAGGACTGATTGAGTGAAACCAAGCAGTTCTGAGCACTTTGTTAATTGTAACCAAATTTTCTCTCCTGTTTCCAGTGAAAGTGGAGCCTCTCCCTGCTATTAGCCATGCTGCAATAGGAGCTGCTGGTCGCATCATCCAGACATCGCAGCCCGCCCCCTTACAGACAGTTACCATAGTGCAACAGGCGCCGCTGGGCCAGCACCAGCTGCCCATCAAAGCTGTCACACAGAACGGAACGCACATCGTGCCCCTGAGTGCCGCCGTGGCGGGGCAGGCCAGCGCGGGTATGTCCTCCTCTCCTCTCCTGTCCTGTCCTGTCCTGTCCTGTCCTCTCCTCTCCTCTCCTCTCCTCTCCT
>WBNO01001764.1:69023-88815 GCA_013400575.1 Peucedramus taeniatus
CCTCTCCATCTCCATCTCCATCTCTCTTCACTTCTTCTCTTTGTCTGAACATCTCTTTATTCCCTTTGTGGATGTACTTAGTGGTGACAGTCTGTCCTCTCTCCTCGTTTAACCAGGCTAGAAACAAAGTTTTAAAAGAAGTTCCTGTAAATCAGAGCTTTTAAATGGTGCCTGCTCCCAGGTGGTTTGTTGGAAGCCACCAACAGGAAAACCAGAACTTGCTTGTGGGTTGGCTCTTTGAACTGTTACTTTTTATTATGATTTTATTAAACCTGTTCTGAAAAGACCAAAATTCTGTAAGGTTTTGAGGTGGTTCGTGTCTGAATCCATCGTTCCCCTCTTGGCCTTGGCAGGCTGAGTGGGCAGCAGTGCTTTGTCATCATTCCACACATTCCCTCTTGCTCCCAGCATGGCCAGGTTTGCTCTGCTGGCAGGTCCTCACAGCTTGTTCCAACAGTTTTGCTTTATGTATTATCTGATACTGAAGGAGTGGGTTTTTGTCATATGTTTACAGAAATACTTTTAGGGCTGTCTTATATCAACTCATTACCTGCATTTCTGCTCAAGTCTTCCTAATGGAGTGAATTATCTCCTTCATTTCCTTTTTACTCCCTTGCTATCACTGACATTTATAGGTCAGTGTTCTGGCTGCTGCCACTTCATTTCCAGCTTAAGAGCAGCAAAAGCATCACAGTCAGACTTGAGGTGCACTTTCTGTGTCAGAAGGGATGTGTGAATAGAGCTAAGAGGCATGTGAAATATACTGAAAAGCTATTTTTTAAAGTAAGGAATAATTCTTTTTCTCTTTTTCCTGGATTCTGAAAACTCAGCTGATTTCAACATGTTCTCTGACACGGCAGCCTTGGGCTGCAGGGTGTGCAGGGAGTGTGGCTGCACACAGGAGTAGAGTTGATGCTTCCCACTGTTGTCTCTGTGTGTGATGGGTGTGGAGTGAGGTGTGCTCCAGGTCCTGGTCTCTTGTCATAGTAACTCCTAAAGCAGCAGGAAACCAGGTAATTCTCAGGCAAAGCATCTAAAGGGGGAGCTGGGCCCATAGAAACACAGATTTTTTTGTGCTTGTCTGTGTGACACACACAGCTGTGTTCACGCACACATTTGTGTGTTTGTCTTTGGTGAAAGAAGGTTGTGCCATCTAAGAAAGAAAGGTAGAGCAAATCCTGTTCCTGTTCCATTTTCCACGTGTAGTAAAGCAGGTGCTTTCAGATCCTGCTCTCTGCAGAACAGCTTGGCAGCATCCCTGTGAGTCGGCTGACAGCTCTGGGGTCCATAAGAAACTCATGTTTCTTATTGTACAATAAAATTTCATAACTCAGTATTCTGTATGTGATTTGACAAGGATCAGGGTGCTGAAGTTTGTATTCTGTTTTTTGCAGCTGCTGCAAGTCCTTTGCATATGTTAGCAACCCACGCGTCCGCATCGGCATCGCTTCCCACCAAGCGCCAGAATGGAGACCAGTCGGAACAGCAGGAACTCAAACGTATCAAAACAGAGGATGGAGAGAGCATAGTCATAGCTGTGAACGTGGACACCCCACCCGTGGCAGTGAGTGACAAAGGCAGCCAGAACTAGAAACTTTAGGGGAGTTTTCCTTTTTTTAAAAAAACAAAAAAAAACCCAAAAAAAAGAACCAAAAAAAAAAACCCACAAAAAACCAACAAAACAAACTCCGTGGTGCCAAAAGGAGACACTTAAATCTAACACCTAAAATGTTGGAACATGTTCTCACGCAGTGGGGAAAGGGGCCCTGTGAATCAGACTTCAACTTTCAGCACTGAAACTAAACCCAACACAGGTGGCCTTAAAACTTGGTAATTTAAAGTCAAACTGCAGAACCATGTTGTTGTAGAGGCTGTGCCCCCGCCCCTCCTGCCCCACGGACTGTGTGTGCTGGGAGGGCTGCAGCTTTAACAGGATCTGTCAGATTTTTCCCAGGACTGAGGATCTCAGTGTAACGGCAGCATGATAGCGCTTAGTGTGACTGGTTTCAAACGATTGTAAATTCCTAAAGGGAACAGAGGCAGGAGCCATTCCGACACCGTGGCAGCTAAGCCTTTCCGAACCACCCACCCATGCAGTTGTTGATAGATATGCAGTATTTTGTTGTTCACATGTGGAATTAGAAATTTTTGAGGTGTATTTTCATTTATTTGCAAAACAATGGGGTCTTTGACATTTCAAATCACTCCATTTCTACTCCGGAAACTTTGGAATCACACAACTACTTTTCATGTGAAATTTTGTTTGGTAAAAAACTGAATGTAGGGTTTTTTTAACCAACGGAATGATTTACTTTTGTCTGTCCTGTTCCAAGTTCAGATAAAGCTACTTTATTACATTTGCAAATTTTCATATTTTAGCAGTTGCCTGATAAATTTAATCAAATTTTATTACCATGTGTAGTGATCAAACGCTTCTTTGGGCTTGCATGTAACTGATTAGAAACTCTGATGTAAATGAGCCGTTAACTGACGTAAAGAACTGCTATGGATTTGACCAGAGCTGCACTTACCTGTTTCTCTCTCTGCTACCTTTTGCTGTTTGTTACTTTGTGTTGACTTTGACTGTCCCTGGCATATTTTTCCAGTCTAAAGTAAAACAAGAGTCTCGCTTAATATTGTGTATGTTTAAGATAACAGACTGTTCTTCATTTAGAAAGATAAAATTCTTTATCACGAGTCCTTTTAAAAAGAGTAAAATTATCTTGTCAGAGGTATATTCGATATTTTTAAGCTTAAGCACCCTTCAGTAGAAATTAATCTGCCCCGTTTCTCTGTAACACTTTGATGTCAGACACTGACCTCGGGGTCTCCATGACCAGTAGCTGTTGTGGTTTTCTAACAGTGGCTACCAGATTATGGTAATAATTTTTTTTTTAAGTGTGTGTTCTGCAGTTGAACATTTTAAAATGTATCGGTAATTTCTCACTTTAATGTGGTAATAGATTCCACTTTACATTTCAAAATTCAATTGAAACAAGGCTGCTGTTCAGTCTTCAACTCACACAACGTCTTAGTTCCTCCTGCAGCCAGGTGAGTGGGAGCCGGAGCTGGCTCCATCGGAATCTGGTTTTTGTCCTGTTCTGTAATAAAGATGCATTATTTATATTTCCTTTCCCGCTGCGAAAGGAAAAACTGTATTTTCATGATGGACTGAACAGTTTGGAGTGGTTATTTTAGGCAGCTTTTGGAAACTATTTACCTAAAGACCAAATATGAGAAATGTGTACAAGTTTTGTGTTCATCCACACAATGGAACTGTTACAATGTCTCTGCAGATAATACATTAAAAAACTATGAAAAAAAAACTCTACACAAGCTGGATTTATAACAGGCATTTAAAAAAAAAGCATAACCTGAAAAGAAGCATTTCTGTACAATTGCAACATTTTCTTTAGAGGTTTTAAAAATAAAAAAAGTAAAGTTTTAACATACTTTTTTTAAGAAAAAAAATCCAGTACTAGTAATTTAATTTGGTGTTGAATGAATTGACTAGAATGTGGTTTATTTTCAGAAGTGAGAATCTGTTCACAACTAGGGCTAGGTGAATAATAGTGTATAAGATTTTTTTAAATAAAATTAAATTTTATTCAGCAAATTAACTAAGTTGAAATTACTCAACAAGTGTGTTTGGAATATTGATGTTTATTTGGGGTAATGCAGCTTCTGTGCCAGCCCCACCAGGCCAAGGTGCCCCTTCCACTCTGTGTCCCAGGAGCCACGGGCATGGAGGGGGCCTGGGGCTGGACCCTGCCAGGGCTTTGCACTGTTTGGAGCACAGGAGGGCACAGGAACGTGTCTGCCTCAGATGAATCATTATTTCTGTAAGTAAGTAAGTATGTTTTAGGAGATTTATGGAATCACTTTCTGGAATCACTGTCATGAATGTGGGTTTGGTGTCTGATCACCTTTTCCTGCATTTCCTGCTGAGTCTCTGTTTCTCAGCAGTTGGGGAAATGTTTTCAAGGACTAGGAAAACTTTGCTGGAAGCTGGGTCAGGTTTTCATGGCAATGCTTTCAAGAGCTGGAGAGAAACCCAACTCCATAAGCCATGGATGGCTGTGGAACTACTGGGAAGGGCTGTGGTGTTTGGAGCTGGATGGGCAGAACCTGTTCCTTGAACAGAAAGCATGGTCTGAATGAACACAATCCTTGGGGAAGAAGAAGAAAATAGCTTACCATGGAGGCAGTGGTGTAATTGTTACTCTGCCCCAGAGGCAGGCAGAGCAGTTTGACCCAGCCCCAGCCCGGTGGCATTTCGTAGCTGCTGTGTCCAACAGAGCCCTTCTGCCCTGTGTCTGTAAGAACTGGTTGTGTCTCACATCTCCAACTGCACTGATTAATCTTTTATTTTCTCCTTTATTGTGACTACCTAAAGGTTCTGAAATCAATCCTCAAATTCCAGTTTTTGCTGGCAGATATTGGAATTACTGTAAAATTGAGTGCTCTGACTCATTAGTTTTCCTGTCAGGATTCTGAACTGTGACACAGGTACTGTGGAGAGAGATGGCAAAATGGGGAGAGAAGGCGTTGAGTTACTTTTTAATTCAAAAGGAACTGTTAACCCCTGTATTTAAAGAGCAGATGCTGCTGGCAGTACGTTGTATTCCAGGAGCAGTCGTGGTTTGCACTTGCTGTGGGAGCTCTCTGCTTTCCTGGTGGCTGGGGGTGATCCTGTGGCCGTGTGGTCCCACCAGTCCATTAGTGCCAGGTACAGGGCCCACAATCCTCAAAGCACCATTGTTTTTCCCAAAAAGTGACTGACTGAGCACTGTTCCATTTGATTGTAGAGCTGTGCAAACGCTGGGTAGATTCATCCACGGGAGGCAGCGGTGAAGCACTGGCAGAGCAACCTGGAGGCAGCACCAGCTGGGAAGACTCATCCTGCTGGATTTGCTCACTGTGAAACAGCTGTGCCTAATCACATCCATTGGCAGGTAGCACAAGAAATCTGAGGTGTATTAGGGCATTCCAGAGTTACTGCAGCACTGCTTGCAGCCTGCACAAGTGTGTTATTTTCATTCCTGCTGCCACGTTAGAGCAGAGGTTTAGGGAAAATTTTACACGTTTAGAAGAGTTTAAATCTTTCCCAGAAATGTGTTCATGTCTCTTGTCAGCTCTAGGATAACAGGGACAGGAGGGCAGGGGGTTGGTGCAGCAGCAGCTGAGGCCCAGCAGAGCTGTTGGAGCAGGGGCAGGGGCTGGATGGGAGAGTTCAGGAGTTTCCTCAGTGAGAGGGGATTTACATCACCCTTGGGGAGAGGTCTGCAGCACTGCCCCATCACATCCTCCTCCGGGAGATGACAGTTCCAGGTCCTTCTGCTGGTCCAGCCCAGCAGTGGGGGGAATGATGAGGTAAGTGCTGAACAAGAACTGGTTTGCACTGGGAAGTTGGACTTGTTTTGGGACAGACAACAAGGTGCATGTCCCAGGCAGTGGCTCATGTGCTCCTGTCCCCTCCTCATGCAGCGGGTTCAGCTCCTGTCCTTCACCAGCCACCACTACTGACTCACATGTTTATTCCCCCAGCCTGGAGCAATGGAAACCATGGCTGTGACCATCAGTGAATACAGCAAAGTTAGTCACTTTTATTTAAAAGAAATAACATATTACAAATAAGTGTGCAAAACAATTCCTGTGGTTAAATACGCATAAAAGCAACATGCAACCTTGACATCAACATGGTAAGTTAGTCCTTAGTAGGTTACATGACACTAAAAGGGACTTGTCAGAGTTTGCAACTGAAGTCTCAGAGTGTCAGGGCTGAAGCATCTGTGAAATTAGCTTTCAGAAGAGCAAGACCTCCCTGCCCCAGTGTTTAGTGCCACAGATGCCGAACTTGGGGCTATCTCAAGTTCTGGGTTAGGAGCTTGTGCCTTAGGTCAGCAGGAAAGAGGGTAACAATTTTTGGGGAAGAGTGTACGAGTCAGTGGGTTCAGTCTAACCTACCTGTCCCTGGGCCAGCAGCAATAGTATGCGACAGCTCAAAGGGAAAAAAAAAAAAAGACAAGTTTGCATGTTTAAAGCCATTACAGACATGGAATTTCCTGTCACGTTTTTCAGCTCTTGTGCTGGACATGGACATGGCCTCTCAGCCTCCCAGCTGCAGCAGTTTGGCAGCGGTTTCACAGCTGTCACACCAGTACCGACTGTTGGATTATGGAAGGAATCAGCTCTACAACTACAGGAGTCCTGGGTGCTTGCTGTGCTCACACAGGAGAGGGGAGTTGGGTCAGCCCTTGCCCAAAGGTGCCTCCAGCTGCTTCACAGAGTTTGGCACCTTGGACAAGGAATGCTGATCCATCACCTGAAGCAGCACTGGCAGGGCCACACGACCACCATCACCCAGCCCCAGGTCAGAGGACAAGCAGAACTTGGTCTACAGGTGTCCCTTGCTCCATACTTGTCACGTCCTCTGTTCCCTCAGCTGTGCCAGGGGAGGGAGGAGGCAGGACTCCTCCTGGAGAAAGCATGACCCAGAGTGTTCCCCCGCTCCCAGCCATGCAGTGGAAGTAAAGCAATGCCTAAAACCTTCTGGTTTCACATCCCTTTTCCTAAAGCCAGCCGAAGGTGTGGACAGCCCCTGCAGAGCTTTCCCTGTGGCAGGCACTCTTGTTGGAGCTACAGTCATGTCACAGTTTAGACTAAAGAGAAACCCAATAGGCACAAGCTTGTTGAAAGCCACATCTTGAAAACTTGAGTTGGTGACAGTAACCCAAAGAGATTTTAATGATGAATACTTGCAGAAATGAGAACAAACATATGTAGTCCACTACTTCAGAGCTGCTTGTGATCATGTTGAGCCAGGCTTCTCCATGAGCTCTGCTGAACTTCTGGATCAGTACTGGGCACTCAGATACTGTCCCTCAAAGGCGTGGGTGGCTGAGGCAGTGCTTTGAGCCGTGCACTCCCCTGCCCTCAGTCAAAGCTTGTCATCCGTCATTTCTAGGAACTGAGCGTACACATCCCTTGAGCATTCCCCTTTTTGGTTGAATAAGAACTTGTAGTAGCTGCCATCTGCACATATTGCTGCAACACAAACAAGCAGGGTCAGGGGGGCTGTGCCAGAGGTGCCTTCCTTTGCTCCAGCATAAGCTGCCCTTCAGACTCACAGAGGTGTTCTGGAGGTAGCCCTGAGCCACCAACCCTGTCAGCCCTGTGCTGTGCCAGCCTCGTGCCTCCCTCCGTGGGCAGCGGGAGCAGCCAGAGCTCTTGGATGACAGGGACACTCAGCCCTGTCTCAGCAGAGCATTCCCTCCCTCCAAGCCAGCACAGTTCAAAGCCTGGTTCTCCAGTCAGAACCTGAGGATGCCTCCATCACTCACCTATGACAGCATTTGGCTCTGTTCCAAAGGCACAAATGCACGGAGAGCCTGAGGGAACTTGGAATTTGGAAAAACTCCATTTGGAACTGAAGTATTTGGGGAGAAAGGTGGCAGAGGCCAAACTGAAAGAAAACCAAAAAAGACATTAACAGGTTGGTAAGGTGTTTTCAGAGCTGCTGGCATGACTGAACAAGGTGCAGGGTTCATGTGATTTTTTTACTGGCTTTTTATTTTCTTAAAGTATCACATAACCTGAGTAATTTGCACTCACAGGAAGGGAGACACTACAACTACCTGGCTGGCTTTAAGTGACTGCAAAAACTGCCAGAAGGATTGATTTTTAGTAGAGGAAAGTGTCCACAACATATGTTCATCCTAAGGTCCAATAAAACCTACACTGACTCTCTATTGAAATGCTACAGCCCCGCAAAGAACAGCAGGAGCTTGGCAATTACCAGAGATTACTAAATCTGCAGCTTCACGCCAGCCCAGCAGATAAATTTTTCCATCTTCAGCAGTGTAGAGATTTTGCTACTGAGTGACATGACCAGTGTTTTAAACCTCAAGGACCCCCCCCCCTCCAGGGTTTCAGAGCAGCTCCATCCCTACCTTGACTGTTTATTTCTTTTTGGGTCTTCTGCAGCAAAAATGTGGACTGTGCCGTGGTCACTGGAGACGCAGATGAGGGAAGCATCCTGGTTGAAGTTAATACTGTAGAGAACACAGACAGATGCAGAATTTCTCCTGGGACAGACTCACTTACACAGACAGTTCTGCTGCTGCAGTTTTGCACCCCCACGACAGGTGGGGTGGTAACAGCTGCTCAGGAGGAGCTGGGGCTGCCCCGAGCCAGGGCTGCTTTGGGATGAACTCAGAGCACTCAGAACAGGGCCTGCAGTGGCAGCAGCAGCAGCCCTGACAAGGACACCACTGGTATGGGTCACTGTGACACTGCTGGAAGGAAATGCACGAGCTCTGCTCTGAGGGGTGGGCAGAACTGCTACCCCACAGTGGGGCTCGGTAGAGGAATGGGAGTTTTCATGGGGAATGGGCAGAGGGTTTCCCTGCACCTGGGACAGTCACACCTCTGCCCTGGCTGCTCCCCTGCACAGCAGGATGTGGGGATAAAGCTCCCCTTGCCCCAGTCCTCCTGAGCAGTGTTCAAGTGCAACAGGGCATTCCATGGGTGTCAGTGGGAAGTTCAACATCCCCCAGTTCCCCCCTAGGCTGGGCAGAGTCAGGGCCTGGCAACAGCCACAGCTCTGTCCCTGGTCCTGTAGCCTGTGCCAGGCCTCACAGAGTTCCCAACTCCTGCCTTCTCCTCCCAGCAGTGAGCCCAGAGGGAGATGGTAGCCAGGGCAGCCAGGGTACCATCCCATGCTGGCTGAGGGGCTTGGCACAGCCAGACCCACAGTTGGCACAGAAGCAGCTGAACATACCAGTATATATTGGCTGCTTGTGATCCTCGACGTAGCTCCTGGATTAAATGCCCTGATGAAGTATCAAATATTCTTATGAGGGTCCCCTTGGAAAGGAATCAAGCATTGTATTAGGAAAGGAGAAGACTGTCTTTACATCTGTGAATGCATGCTAAAATTTTGTCACCAGCATGCCCCTGCACACACTGCTGGGGTTTTCTTCTTGGCAGATTTGCAAACCTCTCTTAATTTTGGGGAAGAACACTAGTTTCCCCCATGTTATAGAGCCTTAGGGTACAATCTTGTCCCTTAGTGACTCAGGAAGTCTCTCTTAGTTCAGTTCTAAGGCACTGCTGCAGCCCTGGCCCTGATTTGCAGACACTGGCTGGTGTACAGTGTGCCCAGGATCTGTGGGTCACTTCTGTAATGCTCCCCTCAGTACTACTGCATTTTTCATTGCTACTGTGAAATTTTTTCCCACTAAGTATAATCAAGCTGTGGCTGGTCTTGGCTTAAAACTGGTCCAGTTGATATAACCTAGAAGAATCAGTTACCACACGCTCATGATCTGTATTGATCCAAATCTGAGGCACCACTCAGATGACAGAACACTGCACTGGGAAACTGTCCTTCAGCTGGAGTCACCCAGCCTGACAGCAGAGCTGCAGAACCAGCCAGGGTGTCTCAGAGTGATCAACAAATCAGTGCTGCTTTCCTCTGATGAAGACTGGGTGTACACTGGGCTGTGCATCATCACCTGCAGCTCCTGTTACACACCTGCTTAACAGAGGCAGCTCTCCAGTCACACACCAAGAAATAACTACCCAGCAGAGAAAGACTTGGTAAACTCAGTTTAGTTTTGATTTAAGTGACAGGCTTGAGATGTTTGCTGACTGTGCTCAGACTCCTAGTTCAGTTGGAAAATAAAAGCTGCTTGAACTTCTTCTCTATGCAAAACAAGGAATGTTTAATACAAACGCAGCAGATAATGGCTCTATTTAGCAATGCAGTTGGCAGCTTTTAGAACCCTGTTTAGAAGACATGCAATCATTGAGCTTAAGAGAGACTCAGGATACATTTTCTTTTTTTAAACTGTTTGAGTGACAGGCTGGGCAGTAGAAACTATGTGAAACAGAGACTGTTTGGATTAATTTGGCTTCTCCTTAAGAAACTGATTTCAACTGAGTGGAAGAAAGCAGCAAGAGCTGTGCTTGCCTCAGGGAGACAGGTCCATCTGCCTGACATTCCCTGGGGAGACGAATGCCCTGGCAGCTCCCTCTGTGGTTCCCAGGGAGAGGGCAGCTCTGTGACATTTGCCTCTCTCTGCCTCAGCCCAGCACAGGGGATCTGCACTGCACCCTAACTTCATGTTCTTGTCAGTGTCTCGTCTCTTCAGCCCCATGAAACATGTGGCCCTTTCTGTGTGAGGGGGCAGCCCAACCTGTCCTGCTCTATAACAGGGGCTAAGCCAGAGCAGAACAGAGCCAATCAGAACAACTGAATTATTTACAAGTATTTTTTTAGCCAGTGGGTTTGGAGTGAATTTAAGCAGAAAATAATAAGGGTGAAAAATGCAAATAAGCTTCCCCCCCACTGCTTTTTTTTTTTTAATTAACAGTATCTGTTGAAGAACACATCAAAGACATGAACTACTTGGGCCAAGTTGTGTTCAAATGTCACAGAAGAATCACTGCTACAGCCAGCTAAAACAAATACTACCTCAGGCACAGCCCTTGGCTGTCGGCTGTTTGGGCATCCCAGAGGAGCAGGGAAGATAAAGACTGAGTTCAGTGGCAGATTTTCCCCGTAGGTATTTCTGTGTCTTTCCTCTAAAGGATGTGACTTGCTATTTTATCTCACTACACTAGAAAGTCTGTGACTTACACAGTAAGTCAGAGGCAGGGGACATCATTCTTACTTTTTCTGATGCTGTTGCAATCCTTGTTCCCTGCAGGTTTAAAGCAATACAGCTCAAGACTCCTTCGTGAGCTGGGATGTCCACAGGAGGCTTCTCCGTGTTAGCCAGATCCACGATCTGCACGTGCCCAGTGTGTGTTCCAGGAAATGCAAGAAGAGAATTATTACTATTTGGACAAAGGACACAGAGACCTGAAAGACAAAAAAAAAAAAAATTGGATCATTTCCATAACCTAATCAACTTTTCAAATGTAAGGTCCTAAAATATTGATAATTTCATGGGGTAAATCAGAATCTCATTTTAATGGCTAGTGCCATTACATTAATTGCTAGTCCCAAAACATCATCTGTCCATGAGTGCAGAGCACAGTTAAGCAGAGGAGTAGGATAACTTTAAGTTGCTATCATCACTTTATTTCAATGTAATCCAGCTGTGGTTATCCAGAATCTGGGTGGTTTTGCAGATCAGCCCAGTCAGTCCATTACATCGAAGCTATTTTAAGAAGACATTAAAAGGTCTCCTTAGCAGCTCAGAAAGGGTAAGAGTTTATCAGGGATGACATCTGAGCTTCTGCTCCGTCAGTGAAACTTTTATTAATTTGTGTTTGAACTTGGTTCTTACAGCAGTGGCACTTTTTTCTTTGTCATGTTTTGTCGCCCATTTAAGGTAAATCACACCAATCCCAGGTGTTCTGCAGATGCCAAGTGAATTCCTGAAACCTCAGCACAAGAAAAAACCTCCTCCTCCTGCATCCCCTGCCTGTCAGTCAGTCAGGCTGCTGGAGCTGCATCCAGGCTAAGATTCCATGAGAGCAATTCCATGTTTGCTCCAGGCAGGCATGAAAACCCTCAGAGATGGAGATTCCAATCCTGTATAATCTGGTGGGGAAAACACCCTCATGACATCCAAGCTGATCCTCTCCACCAATCAAGCACTGCCTGCACCCCTTGTTCCACGTGCAGCACTATCAAGAAGTGTTTGCTCCACCCTTCCTGACACTCCTCCAAGCCACTGCCAGCCCTGCAGAGAGCCCTTCACCAGCTCCTTCTGCTCCTGCTGCCATCACTGAATGAGCCTGAGCCCCTCCCCTCGGTTCAACAACAGCCACAGCCAGACCTTGCTATTTAAAAAAAACAGTATCTGTTTGCTCATTAGGCTCTTTTTAACAGGAGAGAAGAGTTTGCTCAACATCTCTATTAGGAAAGAGAAATGCTGCACTTTACTGGAATTTATGTTTATAATTAACCTTCCAGCAAAAATATGGGTTCTTTACAGAATAAAGCATACAGCTCTTACAGAAATCACATCTATAACATGAGCACAGGAAACAGCTTTTCTGGGCCAAGTATTTATAAATTCTAATAACCATTCTATAAACACAAAAGCATCTCCAAAGGACACGACTGCAGTGCAGTAAGTGTTTAATGACTTCTAAAGAACTGACTGAGGCAGCTGAAGATAAATGGCACGTCAAGAACACAATAAACTTGCTTCCATTCCCCAGCCTACAAGTACAACTAACCTTTAGGGTTATAGCAGGTTTCAAAGACGTGCAGCTGGTGGGGATTGTGTGTGAAGGTGAAAACTTTAATCATCGAGTCCAAGACAACCACAATTCTGAAACAGACCAGAAGTTCCTGTGACTCGGGGTGGGTAAAACAGGGACACAAACATTCATTCAGACCTGCAAAGACTTTCAACTGATTTAACAGCCACATTCTTCCTGCCCTCCCCCACAAGAGACTCCCAGCCTTGCAGCAGCCACACAATGATAAGCCTGCAAAGCACTTTTATCCAGCCCCTCCACCCACGCATACACAGACTCCAGCTGTTCACAGCTGCTCTTGCTCCAGGGATTTGCTGGAATTTTCTTCACACTCCTCCATACCTAGAAAACCAGCAGGAGCCACAGGAGAATATTTCTCTACATTAGGGGATCAGGAAGTCTTGTAGGCTTTTCACCAAGGCTTCACATAGTAGTATACTTAAACTGTGGCCTGTTTACACCTAATACCCTGGCCCCAGGAGCCTGTTTCAATTGCTGGTGTTACAGCAGGACCTTTTTCTTTTTACAAGCAGATGGAAATGAGTAGGAGCACAGAGCCAAGCTGGGTGTCTGGACCCCTCTGCTGCACCTACCTGTCTCTTCGCAGCTTCACTGCTTTGACTTCTGTGGAAAACTCTATCTCAATGACAGTCTTCTTCTTCAGGTCATCCCAGATCATGACTAGAGCAGTGCAGAGATTGCATTAGACCATCAAGATATTCAAAGACCCACAGCTCCCTTATAACAACTTGCAGCTCCCCAGCAGTCTGATCAAGAGGTTCACCCAATGGTTAAGCAGCTGCAAGCAGGCATCCTGCTAACCAGAAGGCATTGAGCCACTACACATTAACCCCCCCACTCACACTATAACTTGCACAGGCAGGAGCTGGTCAACTCCAAACACAAAAACTGACAATAAAGATATATTATTCTAAAGAAAAGCAGCTTTTTTTTGTTTGCTCTAAGGGTTATGGAAGAACTAATGCAGCAGTTGAAAAGAGTAGTACATTTTCCTACAAAGCTAGCCAGGCGGGGAGCTTCCTGCTCCTTGCAGAGTTCACTGTGAGAAGGTCAGCAGGCCTTGGAGAGCAGTCCCTGCAGGTACCAGCCTGTTAGCACTGCACCAGCAGTGATGCAACTCACTGCACCACGGGGACTTAAACCTGCAGCAGCATCCCCTTCACCCAACCTTCAGGACAGCAGCTCAGGGCCCTGGCTGTGGGATTCTCTGGGCAGTGTCACACAGGGCCAAGGCAGGCCTTTGCAGGGTCCACTCCTCAAGCTCACCTTTGTTGGGTGGGTACTTCGGCTTCTTTCCTCCACCTACTAGTGCTAAATAGTTGCAACGAAACAACATTTCCACATGGCCGACACCACCTTCTAGAAACTCTGCAAGACAAGTATTTAATTTGAAAGTGTCAGAACTGGTTAAATTGCCATCTAATTTTTACCACTGTTATAAGAAAAGCTTGTGTTATCCAGCACATTTCTCAGGCACCTGAGAAGCACATCTTCCTACCATTTCTACCCTTAAAAACCAGAGAATGTGGATTCCTTGAAAGTTCTTCATACTGGAGCAGTAAAGCCTTGGATTTCATACAAGCCCTTGTGGTTTCTTCAACAGCACTTTTAAGTGCTGTGTTTCCTTCCTGAACAGTTGTACTTGAACACTACCCCTTTCTGCACCAGATCCTCCTCTTGACTCCATTAAAGCATTTAAAGCAGGACAGCACATTCTACTATGAAGAGGTGTTATCACTGTGACAAAAAGGTCTGCAGTATTTACAGGGGATAACCTGAAACAATTTAAGAACGTGTGAAGTGTTCTGAATCTGTGTTAGAGCACTGAATCATTGCTTGGATGGGAATTTCTTGGAACTCCTAGATGTAAGACAGACAAGCTGGAGTTGCAACAAGATTTGGTTTCATACTGGGTTACAGAGAAAATTCAAATGGACAAGCTCCAGCTGGGAGTGTCTTGGGCAGGTTTAAACCTACATGAACAATGAACAGGATCTCTGTGTACCTACACAGCCAGTTCAGTGAGAGCTCTCAGGATCCACAGGGAAAAGGCAATCTGACTCATAAGGAACTTTTCACCACAGGAGTCCTGGAAGCATCGCCATCCAGAGCTACTGTAAAGGGGGAGTTTAGACAAGGAACTCTACAGGATTTCAGGCTGAATCCTGACTCTTTGAGCACACTGTCACAAGTGGTAGTCCCAAGGCATGTTGCTTATAGAATTTACTGTAAAGAGCAGGAAATAGTTTGTCAGCTTTGGCCATGTGAACAGTGACTAACGTCCTTACAGTGGTAGCAAGTGAAAATGTGCCTGATTTCATAGGAATTGTTAGTTTAAGTACATTTTTCCTCTTATTAAATCCCTTTTCTCACCACAGGCTGAAAGTGCTAGGAAACCTGTTTAGCAGCTCACTTCCTATATTTAGGGTTAGAATGACATGGCTCTGTTTCAGTTTCCCATATTTTGACTCAGTTTTGTTTGCTTTCTGATAAAAAGCTCCACTGTTAACACAGCTCATCTACTGACTTCTGTTAAGACACAGGAGTAGCTTTACCACATTAAGATCCTCCCAAATTTTTAAGGCATACATAGAAGGTAAGATTTAAAGCATTAGAAGTCTGACCTCTCAGTGCTCTTGCAGACAATACTAGTGAGTATGAGAAATGTTACACTGAGATCTCCAAGAAAAAGCCTGGAGCATTACTGCCACACTGGATCATCCAGATCAGCACACAAGAACAGAACAACTTCTGATGGCTGCAGGGAGTGACTCCTCCTGCTCGTAAATACCCAGGAAACGCCTCTCCTACTCAGGCTACAAACATTAGCAACAGCAAACACAACTCTGCCAGAAGCTGAGACAAATTCCTCATCAGCCAACTGTGCAAATTAACAGCACGGAGACTTTTGACCAGGCAATGGCACAAGCGAGAGGCCCTGTGGGACCAGCAGGAGCTGCGTTTCCTGAGACTTTATTCAAAGCCTTCCAGGGATGGAAAAGTGAAAGCTGAGCAAGAATCAGTCAGGAAAAAATGAGAAGGCTGAGCTTCCAACACAGAGCAGCATGGTGTAATAAGTAAGTATTTTACCTTGTTTCTCTTTTTCTTTGAGTGGATCTGCATTATAAACTCGGAATCCATTTTCCATTCCACATGCAAAGCATCCTGTGGTAAAAAGCACATACATATATACACATATATAGTAATTGCCAGATACACTCAAGAAAGAAGCAAGAGCCAGAGGGTTAGGAAAGCATTGCTCAATGACTGCATGGTTACACTCAAGAGCACTGACAGGCTCTGTTAGTGATGGCAAGTGAAAATCTTCCAGAGAAGTTGTCCTCTATGCTGGCCTGGTAGAAATGTCTTGGTATTGATTTTAGGCAAGTAAGAAAACAATAGAAGGAAAGGAAATCAATTCCCAACCCACCTGGATCCTGTGCCATGCACTAGAGTGCAGGAAACCAGCATTTTAATGTTTATGGCCCAACAGTTATGAAGTGAGCTCCCTCCTTTCTTAATAGGTCCAAATTCATCTCATGATTACAACTCTGCTATGGATGTTTCCAGAGCACAGTGCTCATCAAACAACTTTTCCAACTGCTAACGAGAGCTGACTGCTGTACCATGCCAATAATTACATTGCTATTGCTGAAGTCTAACCCAGTACATAAGCAGAAGCCAGATTAATACTCTCTGGAAAATAATTGTAGTTACTTTTTCATATAGAAGTATGCATGTGCTTCTTTAGTGGAATCCATTAAGCTGTCAGTCCCTTGTCCTGGTCCTTGCCCTGCTAACAGGTGAACACAGGCACTGGTACAAAGAAATGCCACTGGGATGTCAGAGCAATGACAAGACACCAAGAAGCTGCTGTCACTGGCAGCCTGATGGCAGGTTGGCTGCTCACAATTTGTGTGTACTGTACCAAAAATCCAGTTAAAGATCTCTGAGGTACTGAACATGAGTTCCAGTTACTCTGGTTCTATTCTTATGGACTGCAATGATTTGAACCCCTCAAATAAAAGCTGAGGAGCTCTGTCTAAACACAGCCCTTCCCCAAACTCGATTCTCCAACAATCACAGGGCATGTGGGGAAAGAAGACAAAACACAAAAACCTATGCCCTTAACCCAAAAAACTCCCAGGTACAACTTCACCCTCTCCAAGATACTGTAATAAATTAAGTGCATGAAGTTCTTGTTTACATAGATAAACACACAAAGTAGATAATGTGAATGTAATCATTGTAGCAAGATTAGCAACCATATTGCAGTAGGGTTTGATATGAACCCTGTTGACTTTCTCTCCTCCCCCCTCAGCGTTGGTTTGCTCTGGCAGCCGGGTCCGCAAGCGTGAGCTGCCGTGATCTCCAGCCCTGGGACAGCCAGGGAGCAAACTGCAATGGAAACCTTCCCCTCTACATAAAGCACTGCTGTACAGGATGAGAACTGATCTGTTCCTCACAGCTGATCCATATGATTATTTTCCAGCAACAGTTTCCTACTCCCATATTGTATCTCCAGGAAAGTCAAAGGGAAGGGATGCTGAAGCTGTTCCGCAGTAGGAAAGCGGTGTAAGGTCTGAGTTGTGCTGATCCCAGAAGCTCCTAACAACCCAAATGCAGCATTCCTGATGCAATCAAACACACACTTTACAATTCCTGTAGCACCACTACAGCTTTCTGCAAGACCAACCTCATGAGTAAGACGTGGGCTGCTTTAATGCCTTGGGAGTATCCACATTTTTAACTGAAGACAACACAGCAGAACGTGGGGATGTGAGTAACAGTGAAATTCCCCATGTGGTCGATCACTACCCACGGAGATATGAAGCTCTCAAGCATGGCAACCCCTGAGTCAAACAAGAGAAGAAAACCCTACAGGAAGATTCCTGTTCCTGCTTCAGTTCCAGGTTACAGGAGCAGCTTTGAAGCTTGATGATTCCCATCTGACTGATTTCTGTTCCACTGGAATCACAAATTTGATGGCTACAGCTTGTAAGCCCTTCCATGTGAGAGCTGGAAGGGGCTGACAGAGGAGGGAACACTTTCTTAGGTTCACTTCCTTCCTCAAGAAGTGCACCTCTCTTTTCAAGAAGGGACAGATGAGCTAAAAAGCCACTGACAAAAGATAATTCAGATACTTTTTCTAAAAAATGTAATGATTACAGAGGTATTGGCCTGACCCACAGTCGTGCTTGTTCCTACAGTAAAAGTGGTTTTTGCCACCAGTGCCAGTGAGACCAGAGTGAGTTCTGTTCCTCCAAATCTGCAGAAAAAGGAGGAGTGAAATTAATAACCAGCCCAAAAGATGCCACAGGCTGAAGGGGCACGTTGGCACAGAGAAACCTGCAGGCTCTGGGGCCTGAGGTCCCACAGTGGCAGTAGTGGAGTCCAGGGAAGTGACAATCTCCAGCAGTTTCTCCCATGGTGGTTTTCCTTGGCACCATAAATGCTGTGTAAAGCCAAGAGCACAGGACCCTACCAACATTGCAGGGTCCTACAAAGCATTCCAGCCCACTGGAGAAGAGTAAATACATAAGTGTTTCCACACCAAAACAAACCCATACCTCAGTTTTCAAAGCAGCTTTAGGCTGCAACAGTGACATAAGAGAAATATGTCAGCAATTTACAGGTATGGCCATTTATTATGATGTTTTGTTTCTTTAATTCTGAAAAGTAATTTAATGTCCTTCTCAAAGCATTAGGAAAGGATCTGAAATCAGGAGCTCACAGTCTCAAAATTAAGAACATAAAATCAGAATATTCTGATTTCAAACAACTGACAAGTTCCATTTCCTTGTGTTACATTGTTTCTTTGTTTTTTAATTTAAAGCCTAAAAGTAGCAAAGCACCTGATATAAAACCAGCATCCCTCAAGTGAGAGCGAGGGAGGCCCATGGCAGAACAACCACAGCTGCTTTATCACTTGCCAGTCAGGGAGATTCAGCCCCAGAGAGATTTCTTCCATGATTCCTCCTGTTCTCCCATCCTTGTGGGATTGGCCAGTGTTAAATTACTAAGAAATTAGGTTATTGTGGCAGTACATGCAGACACCCACACTTGTGAGCTTCAGCCCTCCAGTGACTCACGTTCTATTCCCAGCAGAAGCAAGGAGGAAGGAGGGAGCTTTCCCTCCTCTCTGCTCTCCCTGGGGCAGCCAAACATCACCTGCCCTTCAGCACTTTACAAGAGCCCTAAACTCATAAAAGGTCACTGAGTTACCTGCAGTGCAGCGTCATCATTGCCTACAGGAACAGCTCCAGGAGCTGCCAAACAGAAGCCAATTCTGTTTTTTCTTCATGTTTTTTGTCATCACTCAATTGCTTGGCCAGGTGAGGTAGGATGGGACACGAATACTGCCAGCTCACAGATTCCTGGGACAAATTCCTTAAGGTGATTTGGATGTGATATAATTTGAAAAAGGGAGATGTCTTGCATTTATTGCTGCAGAACTTAAGAAAGCCTTCACAACAAACAAGTTTTACACTAAAATGATGATCTAAAAGCATTTTGCAATAAAAGAGAAACTTTTCTTCTTATACAGCTCTACAGGCCAAGCACCAAATATCACTGCTCCATTACAGACCCTGCAGATCTGAAATTAAGCTCATCCTCAAAAATCTTTTTCCATCTCTGCTGGAGAGGCAAGATGAAAAAAGTGCAGAGCTGCTAAGAAACAAACAATTCTATTATTTTCAAGTCTATGGGATAGCAGGAAGAGAGCTGCCAAGGTGCTCTCACCTCATTACTTGCTTCATGTGCTATTGCCGAGATGTCATCAGAGATGTTTGACTAAAATCAACAGAATAATTCGTGTTTACACACAACTTCAACAGCGTCAGCAACAGGTACATGAGCTGCAGTCTACAACGACAGGCTGCAAGAGTGTCTTAAGCAAGAATATTATTTGTTAAGGCAAAAGGATGTTACAAAATGATGAGCTTCTGCTCCTTATTCCACAAAAACGACACTTACTCATAAGACTGGTGCTATTTTTGTCTTGCCAAAGCAGGATGAGGAACATGCACCCCCTTTCTGGAGCAGGCCTTCCCCTCTAACAAAGGGAAAAGATAAGCCAAGGATGCACAGGGGCTGTTGTACCAGTGCTTGCTTGCCAGTGTGATCAGTAGCGTTAACCACAGTTTTAAAAACACAAACCAGGTAAAAAGAAAGAAAAAAGCAGTTACACCACCGATTTTGAATGTGGAGTACTTACAGTGAGAAAGGTCTGAACTGTGAGCAGCTCCCAAAGAAGCCCCTGAAGCACAGGCTTTGAGGAGCCTGGCGGAGCCACACACCGTGAGCAGCCAAGTGCAGCAAGCCCCAGCAAGCCTGGTCCTGGTCCTGTTTCTTCTCCTCTTCCCTCATCCACCCACCCATTCAACTCTCTGAAGCGCTGGGCGCACACACGACCGCACAGCGCTAAAACAACGGGAGAACTACCAAATCCCCCCGCTGCCAGCGACCTTCCCGGGTTCTTCCAGCAGCTGCAGCCGCCACACCTCGGGCAGCCCTAAGGCAGCGGCAGCCCCGGGACGCGAGC
>WBNO01001764.1:88979-100922 GCA_013400575.1 Peucedramus taeniatus
CGGGCCGAGCTGAGCCGAACCCGCCCGAGCCGGGTTGAGCGGAGCCGAGTCCGGCCGAGTCCCGCCGGGCCCAGGCGGACAGGCCGGCGGCTGCTTCCGGCCCTGCCAGGCACCGCTGCCGAGCGCAGAGTCCATCCAGCCGCCGGCGGGAGGAGCGCCGAGTAGTCGAGCGCCGCGGGAATGGCGACGGGAGCGTCGGGAATGGACCGGGACTGAGCGGGACTGACCGCCGGGCCGGAGGGGAGGATGGGTGGCCCGGGCCCCTCCCAGCTCCAAAGGGCTATTTGGTAAAAGCTTCTAGTAAAACTAGTAAACTAGTCAAAACAAGTTTACTTGTTCAAACTAGTAAAAACACAGGATTTGCGGTTGGAACGCGCTAAAATAGGGATTCCCTGACTTGACAAAACCCCAAAGCAAACCGACCCCCAAAGCCAACCACCAACACCACAGATACGTCTTGACAATGTGGAAGTTCTCGGGACCCAAGGCCCTGAGCACCCTAACTGGACTTAATAGTAATTTTACTTCGAGCAAGATGATGGAGCCGACAGCCTGGCGAGGCCCCTTCCAAGCCGGATTATTCCGTGACTGAATGATGAGCTGGAGCCCAGACTGTGTGTGCTCACACCCACACCGGCTATTCCCCATCCCTCCTGTGCGTTCACCTCCTTTTCCGTGCTCGCTCTGTGCCTTCCGCTGGTGTCGCATCTCGGATTTGTGACCAGCTCTGCTGGGAGGTGACCGCAGCTTTTCAGTGCACAACAGCTGAGTGCAGCCCCAGAGCTCTGCACAGACCAGCTGCTATAGTATTATTTGGGTACTTATATGTACATATAAAATAGAATAATCACATTGCATCTTTATGAGATTTTGTTTCCTCAGGCAGCCAAGAGACTGAGTAATGTGAAATAACAAACCCTTTGCTCTCTTTTAAAGCTCCTCCTGCCCAACTAGGGCCCCAGGCTTTACTTAATCCTTGTGGGATTGCTGCAGGCGTTGCCAGGAGCAAGGAGTGCTGCTCCAGCCTTTCCTTACCTTGTGTTTATCGTGGCTGGCAGGAGGAACAGAGACTCTGACCTTGGGGACGGACACACACCCGCAGAAATGCTCCCTCCAGCCAGGCATTCCTCCTGCATATCACAGAAAGGGAGCAGACTGCTGACTGAGGAGGCCAAGGGTATAATTTGGAAGAATTGAACCACCGTACCCGTGTGCATGGCACAGAACTGCTCATCCTGCACCCGCGCACTGGGCGGGCAGTGCAGAGCACTGCCAAGCTCTGGGTGTCTCGGATCCAGGTTTAACCCCGCCGAGCTGCAGGCAGCCCTGCCCGTGTCCGCAATGGAGATGCAATTTCAACATCCCGACAGCTCCATCCCAGCGTTTCCCGGAGCTCCCCCAGCACACGCAGCCCAGCGGGCGGAGCCTGCTCGTACCCGGGGACAGAGCCCACAGGAATTCCTCCCACCGCACCGGGGTTTGCCGGCTGGGCTTTCCCTGGGAGCAGACTTGTTCTGATGGCACTTTTCCTTGAGCTGATGCACTGATTGCTCTGGGTCCGGCACTACTCTGGCACTTTGCTGGCCGGAATTTTTACACTCACAGCGCTGATCCAGGAGGAACATCAAAGGCTCTTGGTGGCATCTCACAGCAGTGGGGACGCTGATAGGAAACTGGGATGAAGCTGCACTAAAGGATTGTTATTAGTGAGGAGGAGGAGTCACACAGTCCCTTCACACATGAAAGACTTGGCTTGAGTTATTCTTCCACGTTTCAGGTAACAATTTTGTATCAAAAGTCTTAAATTACACTTAAAGGCTGACTTCATACTATTGGTATCTAATTCAGGTATATTGTTCTTCAAATTCTTCTAAAGGAAGATAAAGCCAACCCTCCCCTGTTAAAGAAACCATTTCTAAAGGATCTGAAGAAAGGATTTCTTTTCCAGAAACATTCAATTTATTTATTTTTAAATAGTGTTCTTCAAGTCGTGTTTCTTTTACCATAGTGTCTGTGGCATTTTTCTCCTAGAACTTTCTCAAAGAGTGGTATGAAATGAAATTTATTCTTATAGGAAAGTATTTAACCTACAAATTAATTCCCCAAAGTATTAAAAAACATACAAAAACATTTATCAAATTAATTACGTACACTAAACTTGTGCATGTGCATAATAATTATAGATCCATTTTTAGCTTCATGAAGTTTGGCCTTAACAGTTACTGAGGGAACTTTACAAGGAATCCAAATGCACAATTGTAGCACTACAGAATTTGTCACACTATTGGTAGATTTTAACAATGATAAATACATTGTTAAGTATTTTTAATACATTTTATTGTGTTGAACACATTTTGTGTTTAATATATATTCATTCTGTTTAATACATTTTAAGTACCTCTGCCTGAATATGCAGACCCATAACTCATTTTTATATTTTTAATCGTTTGCAAAAAATACAAGATTTTCTTTTATTTTTATTAGTAAGTCACTGTCCAGATTTCATGGAATTAAGAATTGAATAGATTGGTATTATCCTCTGTATAAAAACACACAAAATAGTGAAACCAATGGTGTTCTGCACATCAGAAACTAAAACGCAGTACAAAAATCCAGCAGGAGAATGTAATGTCCTTTCAGTGGCATTGGACGTGTCATTCATCCCATAGCATCATTTCTGTGGAGAGCAGGCTCTAAATTCAGACCTCACGTTCCAATTTTTGTCAGTGTGGTACATACATGGAGTGTGCGCTGCCATTAAACGGGAATCCGCGTGTTCGAGTCTGGAGGGCCACGGGGCGCCTGTGCGGAGCGGGGAACAGCGTCAGACTCCCCTCACACCGGGAACAGTCCTTCATAACACCGGGAACAGCATCCCCTCACACCGAGAGCACCTGTTCCCATAACAGCGGGAACAACCTCTCATCCCAGCGGGAACAGCATCCCCTCAATACCGGGAACTGCCCCTCATTCCGGCGGGAAAAGCCGCCCCTCACACCGGGAGCACCTGTTCCCATAACAGCGGGAACAGTCCCCCCATAACACCGGGAACTGCCCCCCCATCCCGGCGGGAGCAGCATCTCCTCACAGCCGGAACAGCCGCCCCTCACACCGGGAGCAGCCCCTCTTCACACCAGGAGCAGCCCCCCATCCCGGCGGTACCAGCCCCCCTCACGGCGGTACCAGCTTCTCCTCGCACCGGGAGCAGCCCCCGTAACACCGGGAACTCCTGTTCCCATAACAGCGGGAACAGCCCCCCGTTACACCGGGAGCGGCCGCCCCTCACATCGGGAACAGCTCTCCGTCACTGCAGGAACAAGCTCCCCTCATACCAGGAACCCTGCCCCTCACATCGGGAACAGCTCTCCGTCACTGCAGGAACAAACTCCCCTCATACCAGGAGCCCTGCCCCTCACATCGGGAACAGCTCTCCGTCACTGCAGGAACAAGCTCCCCTCATACCAGGAGCCCTGCCCCTCACATCGGGACCAGGCGGTGCCGCTCAGCCGCGCTGTGCCCGCAGGTCCCGTCCCGCAGCCCGGCCGGGATCTCCCCCTCCCCACACCCCACCCGGCCAGTTAGCGGATTGAATCACATCCGTTTGGGCTGAGGCTTTGGATTTCACACCAAATGCCCCCGATACAGCGCCTGTAGCCTTTTCTGGGGCTGCCTTCAGCTTCCCTCTAGTGGATTAGTCTAAACCCGCTCTTCCGCAGGCGATCCCGGGCTTTAGAGCGGCTCCAAACTACAAATACCAGCAGCTCCGGCACCGCTGAGGCCCCAGGACCCACCTCTCCTAGGATTAATCTCTCCAATTTATTCTAGCAAATATTTATAAAGAATTTTATTTTTCATGTATAGCTATAAAAGTCCACGGAAAGCAAAGCATTTTGAAACATTCCTTCTGGCTGAGCTATATTTTTAGCTGTGTTCTTTAAATTTTTTTTCTGTGGTGGGTGGCCCTTCCTACCTCATCGCAGAGTGACAGTGGCAGAAGGACCCAGACCTTTAATCCTGTTTCGCAGCAGGTTTAGGAGAGGAGCAGCTGCAGCAGCCTGGAAATGACCATGGAGAAGATCCTGAAGGCAGAGCTGAACACCAACATTCTGAAGGCACTGGGGAGCTCTGGGGGAGGATGCATCAGCCAAGGCCAAACGTATGAGACAGACAGAGGACGGGTATTTGTGAAAATCAACCACAAACCTCAGGTCAATGCCAGCAGATATTATGATTGCATAGAGATAGCTTTTTATTTTAAAAGCAGCTAATCATTAATAATACATAATTATTTCGTTTCTCAGTTTTCTTTTTAAAGCTGTGTCTATTTTACATCCAGAATTAACATAGCAGGTTTGGTTAGTGTGAAATGCAGTGTAATGCAATGTGATAACCCTCAACAGCAGGAATAAGCTCTAATTACTGTAAAAAGAAGGCCAAGCACAAAGCTGTTACTGTACTTGGAGTTTGGAAAAGCCCAGAGCTGACTTTGCATTCACTGCATTCCTTTTCATGTTCCAGTTGGGAGGATGGATAATGGGAGGGCACAAACAGGGGCCAGTGCTAGAACTCACGTATTATATTTAAAGCTACAGAAATTTCAAACATCTCCGTTGCTTTTGGCATTTCTAAAAGTAAAAATATTGCAAATTCTCAAGCCAAACTCTTGACTTTTCTATTACTAAATGAATACTCAATTGCTTTTTCTAATATCATAGTGCATCATTTGCTTTATCCATATCAAAATCATCCTAAAGTGCTGTGAAGGACAGCACCTTTGCTTCAAAAATGTAGAGCACATGCTGAATATTTGTGCTGTCCTCTCCATCCAGTGGCCTGTGGGGAAAGAAGAACCAGTTTAAGAGCTCAATGTTACCTCATTTAGCAGTGGCCATATTATCCTCAGAGGTGCTGTTGCATCCAGGTAGTTTGGGGTCTTCATAAGCAGCTGGAAATCAGGGTGAAATGTGACATATCCTACAACCCTGGAATGAATTTAGGAAAAAAAAAAAAAAGAAGTTAGGGTTAAGGCCCTTAAGTCTTCCTGTGTGGACTGAAGCCTTGCTAAAACCCTCTCCTTTTATCAGGAGGAATTAACTCCTTGCAACTTTGTCAAAAGTCTGTTTTTTCCAAAGTACTCACTGTAGACATCCATAGTTTAGCCCAAGGATATTCTTATTCCATGACAGGCTAGAAAAATGTTTGAAGGGGAAATGGCAAGTTTGGAAGCGATTCAGAAAACCAATATTGTGAGAGTGCCTCAGCCTATCAAAGTGATTGACCTGCCTGGAGGAGGAGCCATGTTTGCCATGGAGTACCTAAAGATGAAGCACCTCAACAAGTATGTCCATGCATCTCTTTTACTATGTTTTGGGGCACTTTTTTTTAATGTCTTACAATCAGCCAGGAAACTTCATGAGCAGAGTTCCTTTATTCTCTCAGAGACAGAGCTTCTCTCTGTTGAGATCTGTGTTTCTCTGTGCACATATTAAAATATATATGTGTGTGTATGTATCTATATATGTGTACACACTCCTTTCCATATTTTGCTTTTCCTGCACTAGAAATGGCTGTCACTGCTCATTTGTGTGCTGCTCCACGTGTGCTGAATGCTGCTGCAGTGAATGTAATCACAGCTGAGTTTGGCTCATCATTCTCTCATGAGATTTTTAATTGGAGTTTCTTTTCCCATCCCAACAGGTTTTTTTAACCTTTCAGGCTGCTCTCTGTAGAATCTTCCAGTATGATTTAAGCCATGATTAAGTTAAGATGACATGAATCTTCATTTCATCTGTCAGCCAACCTGAACATGGAATTCAGGAGTCGTGTGTTGCTGAAAACAGATTTTCAGGAACACTGCTGTGTTCCAGGCCTCCATATGGGAACAGTGGCATGCCTGTGGCTCTTCTGGCAGCTGCTTGTCCAACCCATCTATTTTATTTGGGACAATAATGGCAATTCCACAACCTCCACAAACAGTTTACTCTAATCCATCCCACTGTTTCTACAAAGGTTTTCCAATGTCTAACCTTAGTACTTCTGGTTGCAATTTTAAATCCATCATTTTCTTCCCATTCTGGGCATGGAGAAGAAATTCGTTTCCATCCTTGAAACTCCTGTTAAGATACCAGTGGAATATTTATCTGTGTTTAGTAGCCTGCCTTCAGCATTAGGCAGCCTTAATTCTATCCCTGCCTATGGCTTCTTTTCAGACTTACCTTTTCAACTGCTGTTCAGCTGATTTGGAAGGGCAAAGCCCAACAGGAGATCCCATGTTCTGTTCTCTGCTGATAGTGGGGCTGATAAGGAGGAGCACACCACCCTCCTGCCCTTTCTGCTCCTGTTTATACCACCTTGCGTTCTCTTTACCTTTCTTGCAAGAGCAATTAGTGTGTTTGTTGTAATACCTGTATCTTCCAGAGCTATTATCAAGTAATTTGCCCCCTGTTAGGTGCTTGTGAAATTGATTAAGGTTCTATGTTTGTCAAAAATAGCCTTGGTCATATTTAATTGAGTTTTTTTTCCCCCGCATAATATTTGTTCACTTGTTTCAGTTTCATTTTGGTTTATTTGATCCTACAGATTCTCTTCAAAGCTGGGAGAGCAGATAGCAGAGCTTCATCTTTATAACCAGAAACTCGGAGAGAAACTGAGGACTGAGGGAAGCACAATTGGTAAAACATTGATATAATGTACTAAACCAAAAAGGAAGCAATTCTTTTGGCTGTGGTGCAGCACAGCTTTCTCCTAAGTCAAACTGACAATCTGGACTCTTCTTCAGTGTCAGTGACACCTTTCAGCCTATGCACTCTCCTAAAATGTTCTTGAGCTCACAGAAATCCCATTTTTTTGCTTGCTGTTGGTTTGGATAATTAACTGATTACAGAATATTGTCTCTAAGTTAATGCAGAATTAAGCTCCCCTTTAAAGATGTTGGGGATGACATTTTTGAACTCAAATAAGTAGTAAAATTTTAAATTTAAAAAACTGCTGCTCCTCAAATTGAATTAAAGCATAAATGAAAAAAAAAATCAGCTATATAAAGAATTACTTCTGAGTTGGTACTATTAAAATCTGAAGTGCCAGTCTGTATCTGTATTGTTCCTGTGACTTCAGAGGTGGACTGGGTCTGACTCTTAGTGGTGGACAAATTATAATCAATTATTTTTGAGTGAAAGCCAAATTACTGGCAGGTCCCAAATAGTCTATGAATCAAACCCAAGCTACATTTAATGGCAACAAGTCCAAGTGCCAGAAGAGCAGATTGTGACTCTGTATTTGGGCTCCTTTCCTGAGTGTCCAACTTTTTCATCCAAAGCAAACTCACTGACTGTGACTGACTACTCCATTTCCATTTAGCATCTTCAAGTCCAAAAGATTACTTTCTAGCTTTAGAAAGGGTTGTGACCATTAAAGAAGTGTAACTCATTGCTTAAAGTTATTTTTCGTCCCTTAAGTTCTGTGTTTGCAAACTTTACCATGTAAAGATCTCAAATCCCTAATATTTATTTTGTTCTATAGGAAAAGGAGCTGGTCACTCTGAGGCCCAGTTTGTGGATCAGTTTGGATTCCACACAGCCACTTGCTGTGGTTATATCCCACAGGTATGGTCTGTTCCACAGCTGTGTAAGCCAACAGGCACTTGTAGAGGTCTGCAAACTCCTCATACCTGAGCTTTCTCCATTTGTCTGCAGCTTTCTTTCCCTGTTCCATTCCTGTTCCCTCGTACTGTGCATGTGGACAGCAGGCACAGTGGTTTGAGTGAGAATTTGGAATGATGTGATGGTTCTTTAGCTTGGTGATACATAAAAAAATCAGTGTCCCTTCAGATACCATATCCTGGTTTTATTAACCCCTATTATAAGGATCTCTGCTTTTGGAGAGCCTCATCATGTAACATCTCATGAGACATTGGAAAGGGCTCTTGGAGATATGACACCATTTTCTGGCTCTGCACATGTCAGGATTTCATTCTATGACTTAACTGAATGAACCTCCAGCATCTCAAACTCTTTGCTAAGTACAACTTTTCACCAAATTAGAAACGTGTTACCCAGGAAAAAGGAATGAATATTTCTGCATTTCCAGAAAGATTTGAAACTTTACATTGAACTACTGAAATGATCTCACCAGAAACTCTCCCTCTAAAATACATTAAAAAATGAGAATGAATGAAAATAGCCAGAACCTCAACTTACATTAAAGAGAGCCCCACCAAAGTGTGGTGGGGAGCGGCACTCCCAAAACAAAACATCTGATGTTGCTGTGCATTGGTCACACTGACATGGTCCAGGCCATTGTGTCAGCACTGAATGTTTTAACTGGATCTCTCTTATTAATGAGCATGTGTTAAAATGGTGTGTGACAAGCTTGTGCTGTATTTTCCAGGTGAATGAGTGGCAGAGTGATTGGCCATCCTTCTTTATCCGTCACCGACTCCAGGCTCAGCTGGATTTGATTGAAAAGGATTATGGAGACAGAGAAGCCAGAGAACTCTGGTCACAGCTGAAAGTATGAACTGTGTTTTAAATGTTTTCTAGAATTTCAGGAAATGTGTATCAGTGGGATTGTAAAGGTGTTTTATAAGGGATTTACTCAGCTTGGAATGAAGAGCAGGATCTGGATGAGCTTCACAGTGTGTCCAACAACACTGTCAGCTGAACAGATTTCCTGTTACTCCTTCAATTTTATAGATAGTGGGAAAAAAAACCTGTAATTCAGCATTAACGTTTATTTCTGAAAATACCACTAGTAATAATAATAATATGGTAAATCCTAAGAGCTTGGTATTATGAAGTGGGTGAAATTCTGCTGCCTGGACAGATTTATATTTTACCTGGCCCAGGCTTACAGATGAGGCTGGTTCAGGCCATGTTCCATGCAGCACTCAGGGAACACCATGCTACTTATTGTACTTTGTACATGTACTTTATTTTACTTATTATTTTCTTCAAAACTCTTTAATTGTTACATATCTGTTTATGCTTTTTCAGCCAAAGATCCCTGAAATGTTCTGTGATGTAGAAATTGTTCCTGCTCTCCTGCACGGGGACCTGTGGGCAGGGAATGTGGCTGAGGACGACTCTGGGCCGATTATATTTGACCCTGCCTGCTTCTATGGCCATTCAGAATTTGAGCTGGCCATTGCTGGAATGTTTGGGGGGTTCAGCAGCTCTTTTTTCTCTGCCTATCACAGTAAAATACCCAAAGCTCCAGGATTTGAGAAACGGAACAAGTTGTATCAGCTCTTTAATTACATCAACCACTGGAATCATTTTGGGACAGGGTACAGGGGCTCTACCCTAAACATGATGAGGAAACTTCTGAAGTAACCAGGTACATTTGAGAAATTCTGACACAGTCTCTTAGGAATGAGCAGCCCCTGCTCATCCCAAGTACCACAAACTTGGAATTGATGGTAAAACACCTGATACAGGGAAGGTTTAATGCACTTTGAGCCTCACTAACTAAGAGCAATTCTGTAATCTTTAACTTGGGCACTAGTTTCCCTGCACAGATTCCTCCCTGCTGAAGGAAAGGGCTGCACTGTTTGTGAAGGCTCCAATGGCCTGGAAAGCAGCATGACAGTCAGCCTGCCCTTGCTCTCTCACCTCATAGCTGCTGTGCTCCCACAGTTCTTCCACAGCAGCATCTTCCCAGTCCTGCTGCTGCTGCTCCATCAGCAGTTTGTTATGGAGAGCTGCAGTTGTGGCTGCTGGAAGCAAGTTCTTATGTCTGCCCTTGTTCTGGTTTAGTTTTCTGTCTGTTCCCACCCCTTTCCCCATGAATATTTCCATGGTCTTCTGTTTCCCTTTCCTTTCTTTTTGCCTGTCAAATGTCCTAATCCAAAATTTAAGTCAGGTTCTGTGAATCTGAAAACATTCTCTTTTTAATTTAATAAGCAGACAAGGCCCTTTGGCTGCATTTGGCAAACATATGTAATTAAGAATATTTCTAATATTTATTTTAATTTAACGCAATTCACTCACATTCGTTTTTTCCTTGCTAGAAGAACTGACATTCCAGTGGTATTTTCTGGAAGGATGTCTAGTTCCTTGGTAATTAACTGTACAGTCAAAAGTAGGTTGTTACCACTCAAAGTTGATAATAGCATTTCATCATTTTAGTGTGATATTTCAGTGTGTTGTACTAAAATAGTGACATATTTAAATAACTTTGTAAAAGACAGCAAAATATGGGAGGGAGGCTCTGTGGTTGGGTGAGAAGAAGCACCTGTGGCTGCTGGGTTGGTTGGTGCTTGATGTATTTTCAGTTTTAGAAAATGAGTGCAGTGGGCAAAGCTGGTCTGTTGTGCCACCACTGGGTTATGGAAGGAACAGTGTCAAATCTGATGGATTTGGAAGGAATTCTATTGTTCCTTACTGCTTTATTTTTGCAGAAAACATAGGCAATGGGAATTTGGGGAGAAAAGTGTTCAGCTAAGATACTGGTGCACAATCTGAGCTAGAGTACATCAGTGATTCAGGGGGGCTTTAATGGAAGAAAGTGGCAAGGAGAGTAAAAGTAAGTGCAGTCCCACAAATATCAATTAGAAGATTTGGGTAAGAATGACCTGAATATTCAGACTTCAGATGGTTGGCATGACTAATACTAAAATGTTATATTCAAAATTGCTCAGATATATTTAGACTTTTCTCAACTTTAAAAAGAGTGCTATAAAGATTTAATAAAGTTTAAAATGTTGTGCTATAAATATTTAATAAAGTTTAAAATTTGATGTTGTAATTGGTTTAAAACAATGCACTTTGCTCTCTGTAAATATGACACGAATAGTGAAAAATTTTTACTTCCTTTGAATCAGGGGAATCTGTCATGGTTGGTTATAAAACTTAACAGAACTAAAAGAGTGGAAAAGTGGAACAGTAGAGTTAGAACACAGTTGGGATTGTAGTTGATGGCTGGAAGATCTAGGTCTGAGCAAAGAACAAAGTGCACTGATGTTTATGGATGTGAACCAACCAAACTGTATCTTACTGGGAAGTGCTTGTGAACTCAAACTTCTCAAATAAAACACTTGCCTTGCAGAAACCTGGCATTCGGCGTCCATGTGTTTTGTGACTGTGGTTTGATGGAATGAATTTGAGCCTGAAGATAAAATATTTGGGTGTGGATGGAGCTGCTGGATAGCAGGAAAGAGCAACAACCTGTTGTGACATCCTGGCCGGGCTGAAGTGCCTCCTGGAATTTCCTGTAGAATCAGTGGAGCTGTAGTTGTAGCTTTCAGGGTTTGAATGTTGTTTCCAGAACTGTATGAAGTGGAGATGATGTGTTGTGATATTAACCATGCAATGCAGTGTTTTGGTGTGGGTCAGGTAAGGAATGAAGGTCAAGGATAATGGCACCATCCAGCTGTCTCCCATGCACCTTGTGTGGTTGTCCCCATCCTTGTCCTTTTCCCCTGGGGTCCCTGTGCCCAGGTCCCCATCCCTGTTCCCTTACCTGAGGGTCCCTATCTCCATCCTCACCCAGTGCTTGGGTGCCCATGCCTGTGTCCCCATCCTTGTCCCATCCCCAGGACCCCACAGTTGGATGTCCCCCGGGTGGATGTCCCCGTCTCCAGCCTAGATGTTCCCTAGATGTTCCCTGGTGGGTGTCCCTGGGGTGGATGTCCCTGTCCCTGATGAGTGTCCCCATCCCCAGCAGGTCTTCTTGTTTCCGCTGGGTGGGTGGCCCCAGGGTGGGCGTACCCATCCCCAGTGGGTGTCCCCATCCCCGGTGTGTGTCCCCATCCCCGGTGGGTGTTCCCAAGCTGGATGTCCCCATCCCCAGTAGGGTTTCCTGTCCCCGGTGGGTGTTCCCAAGCTGGATGTCCCCATCCCCAGTAGGGTTTCCTGTCCCCGGTGTGTGTCCCCAAGCTGGATGTCCCCATCCCCAGTAGGGTTTCCTGTCCCCGGTGTGTGTCCCCATCCCCGGTGGGTGTCCCCA